>BLKR01003751.1:0-132912 GCA_011170035.1 Teleogryllus occipitalis | reverse complement strand
AGTTTGTCTCAGTGATCTCCCTTCAGGTATCTGACCACCTGGTCAGACATACCTATGTCCCATCAGTGTCCCCACCCCCAGCCGGGACTTCTCAGCTCCAGACCGGTCTCGCGGCATCTGTGGTAGTGTAGTGCGTGTAAGTGTGTGTGAGGAGTGGAAAGGACAACGAATGGGAAGGAAAGATCGCGCGTTCCGTCGCTTGTTTGGTAGGGTACTGCTCCGGCATTCATCTGGTATTGATCTAAAAAAACACGTAAAATACCGATCAGAACAGCCGGTTGCTAGAATTCTCCTCCAGACAGCGACAGAACTAGACCTAGCTATCTGGCTAATGTAGAAAGTCCTGCCACCGTTGGTACTCGAGCCCTATGACCTCCCGGTCAGAGGCCCTGCGCCACTTCTTCCGATCGCTTGGTGCCATTGATTAAGTTTTGTGTTAAGTCACAGTATTCTAAAGCAATCAAACCGTCCGTGCTATTGTTCACTCACGCATTCCGTTTTCTTGATTATTTAAAATTTCTGGTGATTTGGTGATTAGTCACCCAAAGGGGAAATGGTCGGTTAACATTCTTCACTTTACTGTATTTGGGAGATATTGATTTGTAATAGTTCTTGCTACACCACTGTTCACCAATAAATGTAGTCATCTTTCTTCACTGGTAAATGCGCTTCACTCTGACCGGCACCAGTGCGGCCCCGGCAGTCGGCCCTTGCGATACGCCCGAGCGTTCAGATAACTAGCGGAGCTGCCGTGCACGTCTGCTCGTGACTGCTGCCAAGCCAGGACTATGACAAGATGAGAAAGATTCTTTACACATTGTGGTAAATAATGTATTTACTAAAACGAAATGCATTAATATGTAAATAACGCAATTTTTCAATTAAGGATAAAAATGCCATGTTTTTGTCTGAAATGATAGATTCCCTTCATGAGAAAGTAGGTGTTTTAATTTATAAGCCAACTTGTATGAAACTGCAATCCTGGAGTGTCAGTAACACAGAAGTTTGTTTTTTTAATGTTTGTTTTTGCTCATTTGTTTCTCTTTTCAGAATAATAAATAGAATTACAAGTGCTGTCAACACATCGAGAATCAAGGATTACTCACGCCTCTTCGTATTGAAATCCACATCAAACATATTCAAAAACGGTAATGCAAGTTGACATCGTCTTTACTAGTATTTTTATTTTCATATGAAAGAAAAGCAGTTTTCGTGTTTCATTCATCCCCCTCCTCCTAAATGTTTCGGTAAAATAATTCAGCTCCAAGCAATCGAAAGCTGCCTATCTGCCAAAAATCCATCTAAAAAAAACAAAAACTTTAGGACAGATTGTCAGCTTTATTAATACATAAAAAATGCCAATGCCTCAACAGTTCATAAATATGTGAAAAATATTTATACTCTCGGAAGGACGAAAATCAAGAAGACAGTTACGTATTGAAATTCTCATGAAACCTGAGACATTGCGAGAAATATTTTCAACGCACTCCTTGACGGGCCAATAAGTAGATGGAGTGAAAGGGTAATTCCATGGAGTGGTGGGGTGATGGATGCGAATGGGCAATTCGGCGATGAAGTGATGGAGTGGTGGGGTGATGGGGCGAATGACCACTGAGCGATGGAGTGATGGAATCATGGAATGGGCAATTGGGCGATGGGTGATGAAGAGATATATCGATGGAGCGATTGGACGATTTGACGATGGTGTGATGGAGTGATGGTGTGATGGAGTGATGGTGCGATGGAGTGATGGTGTGATGGAGTGATGGTGTGATGGACTGATGGTGTGATGGACTGATGGTGTGATGGACTGATGGTGTGGTGGACTGATGGTGTGGTGGAGTGACGGGGTGATGGAGTGACGAGGTAATGGAGTGACGGGGTGATGGACTGACGGGGTGATGGAGTGACGGAGTGATGGAGTGACGGAATGATGGAGTGACGGGTCGATGGAGTGACGGGGCAATGTTGTGTTGGGTGACGAGGTGATGAAGTAGGGTCAGTGAGGCGAATGGACAATTGGGCGAAGAAGTGACGGGTTAATAATGTAGTGATGGGTCGATCCGGTGCCGAAGTGATGGGGCGACGGGGGAGGGCGCCCGCGCCAGCGCCCCCTCGCGTCGAAAGGCGCGCTCCCCCGAGGTTCGATTCCCGGGCCGACAGGTGGCGGCGCCCGGCGGCAGCTCCGCTAATTCGCTCGGATGTCATTCGAGGGGGTAATCTGGGCGCGCGGCGGCGGTGGTGGGAGCGGCGGTGAGGTGGGCCTGTGTTAACATGATAACGCCATTTTCCCGGCAAAGCCGCTTAGCGCGACCGCTGCCCGCTCTCCGCGCCGGACCTCCCCGCCCCCGCCCCTGCCCCCGCCCTGCGCCACGCTCCGCCACGCCCTGCCCCCCGCGCCGCCTCGCCAGGCCCTTCCCCGCCCCGTGCACGCAGGCGGCGCACAGTGATCTGAAACGGGTGAGCACCCCTGCATACCGTATAACTTAAAAATAAATCCATTTATTCATTCGTTCGTTCGTTCGTTCGTTCGTTCGTTCGTTCGTTCGTTCGTTCGTTCGTTCATTCGTCCGTTCGTTCGTTTGTTCGTTTGTTCGTTCGTTCGTTCGTTCGTTCGTTCGTTCCTTCGTCCATTCGTTCGTTTGTTTGTTTGTTCGTTCGTTCGTTTATTCTTTCATTCACTGGTTCAGTAATTTACTCGTTGATTCATTCTCTTATTAAATTGTTGAATATTTCGTCGATTCATTCATTCCCTTTCGAGAGAAATAATGTATGTAATCTACATAACGTATGGCATTGAATCAGTCAGAAGAGTCTGACTGATTCAATGATTACCTAAAGAAGTTCCAACATGGCAAGTATTAAGTTTTCGTTGTTCGGCGCATCGTGTGGTTGCGTCCTTAGTGCCTGTGTGCGGTGGCTAGGGCAAGCAGATCTTAGCAACCGCGCGCAAGCACTGAGAATTACGCGGTGCAACTCAAAAATGCTCTACGTAAGACTGAATACTTCGATGGTATTAGTCAGAACCAGAGGGAATTCAAAAGGAAGATATAATAATTTATGTTGGTGTGCTGGAAAGGACAGGGAAAAGGCATGCCACAGAAAAGCACAAAATGGAATTGAGATCGTCGGGATTTTATGATTTAACTCACGAGCGTCCTCGTATGTTTTATTACACACGTATACTTTGAGAAGTCATTTATGAAACTTTCTCTCAAACAAATTAAAACAATTTGTTCTTTTACTGGCAAATCTAGTGCCCACTATTTGTAATTTAAACATACTCTGTGAAGTCGATACCTCTCCTACTATAAGTATATCGTTTACTTCTGCGATTAATATTATTTGATTACTTCTCAAACATTACGGAACAGCAAAACACTCACTAGTGAACGGCGAAAAACAACCCTTTCCCATCCAGAAATGCGCACACAAATATTCTGCTAGTTTTTTTCCTTTCTCGCTACAGAGTTGAGAAAACGATATTGCAATCTTGGGGAGTACTTTATGTGAAGCCCTAGGACATTTACAAAATTTTCAAAAAAATTGCTCCATTGTTTTTTATTAAAGTTTTTGTTGGATAGTGTCGAGAACGTTTAAGAAAATGGTACCGGTCTTATGTTCGTTGAAAACTCTGATTTTTCGAAAATTACAAAAGTTCAATTTTTTTTCGAGTTTTCTTACAACTAAAATATTACAGATAGAGATTTTTTTCTTAGTAAAATCTGTTTCTTAAAGATGTTATGTATATTTTTTCTAAAATTTGAGTAGTTTTCGCGTAATTTTGCTGAAAGTATGGGCGGGAAAGTACGTGCTGTTTGTGGACCTTTAGTTCAAATATGCCCCCTTTTTAGCCGTTTACGGACCACTGTAGAAAAGCTCACTCCAACCTGCTCTGCTCTGCCCCGCCCCGCCCCTCCCCGACCCGCCACGCTCCACTCCTTCACGCCCTACCCGCTCTTCCTCCATTCACAACCCCGCTCCCGCTCTTGCCCCACGATTTCCGCCATCACCCTCTTCACCCACGCCGCGCCGGTGCCGGTGACCGTCCATCGGAAGTTACCGGGAGAGGTGATTCAGTGCATCAACTGCAGCGCCTCCGACCGGATGGTTCTAGGTTCGAGTCCCGACGGCGGCAGTATTTTTGACACTAGCGGATTCGGTGGTATAACGGTCAGCGTACCGGGCTGTTGTACCCGAGTTTGCGGGTTCAAACCCGATCGAAGCCGTGGATCTTTAAGGGCGAAAAAATCCTTCG
Source organism: Teleogryllus occipitalis (assembly GCA_011170035.1). Taxonomy (NCBI): domain Eukaryota; kingdom Metazoa; phylum Arthropoda; class Insecta; order Orthoptera; family Gryllidae; genus Teleogryllus; species Teleogryllus occipitalis. The sequence continues at coordinate 128,654 of BLKR01003751.1, read as the reverse complement.
TACGCCTTCCTTCGGAGGGGAAGTAAAGCCGGATGTCCCATGTAGTAGATTTACTGCATGTAAAAGATCCTCAAGCCTAAAAGAAGCCTCTGAGCAAAATTGAGATCCGCCTGTTTCGTCGCCCAAAATAATACCTCCTTTCTCCGCTAGGTGGTGAAAGGAGCGTAACGAAATTTGCGTGGTTAGACGGAAGAGCGGGCCTGATGGCCCGAGTCTCGCCACGTAAAATAAGGCATTAACTAACTAACTAACTAGCTTGTCAGCTAGGTCGCGTTCAGTCGCTGTCTGGAGGAGAATTTTAGCGGGTGGCTGATCTGATCGGTAGTTTTCCTTTGTTTCTCCGATCAACCCCAGGCGAATGCCGGAGCAGCAACCTAGCAAACGGGCCACGGACCTCGCGCGATCTTTCCTTCCTCTTTGTCCTATCCTTACCCCTTACATACACTTACACTAATATACACTACCCTACCACACATAGACTAGGGTTACCGGTTGGGAGCTTAGAGCTTGTCTTGGCGAAGGGTGGGTACCCAGCTGGTGGGAGATATCTGGTTGGGGGAACCCCGCTAGTCTACGGTAGGTCTACGCCGGATCTCACCCTCCAGCGTGGAAAGATTCCCGTCAACTGCCGAGGGGGCAAACATGCACTACAACTAATGACCTCAGTAGTTGACGCGCCCGGAATCACTAACAACCAACCAACCTACACACACATTTACACATAGGAAAACCAGTCGGGACAGCCGAACTTCATGCGGCTCCATTTGGTGCTGCCGCACTTGGGGTAGATATCTTAAGAAGAAGTTCCTCGCAAGCCGTCGTTTAGGTTGGCGCCAGATCTAACGAATGACAGGACTACCGCCGTTCCTGATAATACATTTCGTACAATAACGGGACTAAAGACCCAAGAAGTTGATGTGCCCAGAACTTCGCTCGAGCAAACAAACTTTTTTGGATGCGAACCTGTTCAGAGCGTGGAAGAATGGAGCAAGAAAGACAGTCAATATTTAAATATCCCATGTCCCTCCTGGGCTCAGAGATTTAATACGTAGTGTGCGATGGCTTGATGTATGTGATCTACTAATGACCACTTAGAGGATAATTACAAAAAAAAAAAATTAAAAACGAAACAAACTTTGAAAGTTATCACCCACATGATAGATTATTGCGCAAACTCATGATTTGAAAAAAAAGTCCAGATGAGAAAGTCTGGTGAGAAGATAGTCTAGATCCCCATTTCAGAATGGCAGTAGGAGACGCCATATATCTTCAAGAAGAAAAATGAACATATGCTACAGTGCAGAATAGTCTCTCCGCACTGAGGCAAATTAGAGCCTCGAATTAAAAATTGCATATATGTTGGTACCAACCAGATCTCTGGGAAACAAGGGAAGAGAATACTTCCAGCAACTATTAGGATTGTGGTGAGTTCGCAATTTACGTTTACAAGCTGCAGTTTGAGCTACCCAAATAACTTCTGTTGCAAGCACTCTCGTCATCAAGTGCCACTGCGGAGAGACTTTCCTCTCGCGCTGTATTAGCGAGAATGATGTAGAAACGACAGCTCAACTCCTGGAAATAAGAGAAAGTGAAAATTACTTTTAAGTACAATTACACAACCTTGTAATGTTGCACATCCTGGTAACGACAAATGGAGGGGCGGTTTATGGAAATTTAGCAGGTCATTGCTGATATTAGCAATAAAATCAACGTTTTGTAATAGAACTAGCAAATTAATGTGGATTGAACCAGAAAGTAAATATAAATTAAAAATCACGGATATTGTGCCTTACTACGTATTTACATAGTAAAGAGCAAGCTTTGTAATTCTGCTGCCGAAATCGACGAATTTTTACAGAAAATCTCATTTTCTAGATATCTGGTAACGAAAATTTGGATAATCCTTTTTCCTATTTGAAGCAAATTACTTCTTCTATTACGTTGTGCACTCGTAATCCAGTTTTGTGGGTTCTTCGAACCGAAAAAAATATCGACGGCAAAACATATGTTTTGTTGTCTGTCTGTCCGTCTGAGTTTGTATGCGTATGTGAGTTTGAAACGTATATTTTGATTATGGGGCTAGTTGACATAAACAAAATTTTCATAATTGTCTCAAAAGTTCAAAATTTCTAAAACTTATTAAACTTTGACCTCAGATGGTATAAAGGATGCTTAAGAGAATGATGCAAGCGTCATTTTCGTTAAAATCTTTGAAAGTTAAAAAATCGGAAAAGTTCAAATGTTTTCGGCGTCCTCCCAGAACTGCAATATGGACGACTGCGTTTTGCTTAATAAAATCTGTTCTTCAAAGATGAATTTTCAATTAAGAGCAAGTAAAAAATTGCGAAAATATGATTAGTGTTTGCATTATCATTAATGAAAATATAGGCAAATTTTAAGCATAAAAGAAATCCTGTACCAATTTTTTTCTTTATTTAGAGAATGGTAAAAATAGTGGTGTTAGTCCCATTTTCGGTAAATTCTTTATATTTTGAAACATTTAAAAAAATAAGGTAAAAATGTATATTGATAAAGAGATTTTTTCTTAAACGGTCTTAAAACATTATATTTTTATATATGTCGTACACATTTTTGAAAAAAGAGTAAATTTCGTGACTTAATTCAATGAAGAAAAATATTCTCAAAAATAGTTCCATATAGTATGTTTTTATCAACTCGCTATCCTCCTTTAATTACACACAAAAATATGAGCTGGGTCGAATGAAATGTGAATATATATTTTTCTATTGGGAGATGCCCAGCAAAACTAGTACCTTCTTGTGCTGTACAGCTAATAGAATGTTTGCAACAAGATATGAAAGAACACGTACCTGGGTTGGTTGAGGGATTTTGATTTAGATGAAACTTTACACGAGATTCATAGCGGCAAGCCTTCTTCGCAACAAACGCAAAAAGATCCTTGCTATTAAAAAAAAATATGATCCTACAACTATAGTAAATAACTCTCATTACAGATACAGATTGTTCGCGAACGTACAGAACAATCTCGATATCTCGAATAGAAGGGAAAACTTACATTCTACTTTTTAAATGAACATAGTTTAGTCATAACAAGTAATGAAGAACCGAATAATGTGTGAATTATAATTAATGCGAAGGGGAATAAATTAAATTAGAAAGGCAAAAGGTTTCGATAATTATATTCATTTCAATATTTTATTGTTATTGAAATTACGGTGTGCCAGGTTCCACTCTAATCTAATATGTGGTGGCCTCAAGCAGCTAAAATGCTGATGACCACACAAAATGCTTTTCCAAAAAGTAGCAGGCATATTGCTCAAGGAAAGCAAATAAAATAGTATCGTAAAACACTGCAATAAATTAAATATTTTAACAAAACCGGCCTTCACAGGATCTGCAATAATATAGTAGTTCTATTTACATACTAAATATATGAAAACTAGTGGCGCTTGAACAGTAGATATTTTCTCGAATTTTTTTAACTTTCGAAATTTTCGAATATTCATAATTCAACGAAAATGTTATTTCTACCATTTTTAATCGCGAGTAGAAAAAATAGTAAAAATTGTGAGTCTTTTTGAAAAAAAAAAAATTGCATTAAATTTAAGCAGAAATTATGGGAAAACTACTAATGTTTTTTTAAAAATTGTTCATGAACTTTTTTAAATATCTTAATTTAAAACAGATTTGTATTAAAGAAAAACTCTCTATAACCAGCATTATACTTTTGCCATGTTATTTTTTCAATTTCCGAAAATGAGAGTGTGATATAAAAGGCGCCAACACCACATTTTTCAGACATTGCAATGAAAATGAGAACTTCACCAATTTTAATCGTCCTTTGCGATATTCGAGGACAACTTTTAATAAAAAAAATGTGGATCCATTGTTGAGAAAATTTTGAAATTGTTGAGGTTTCATTGAATAATGGAAAAATCAAAATATAAATTTGAAACTCTTGAAGCCTTCAAGTCATTGATGTCGATCGGCGAATATCAATTTTGAAGAAAATTCTCTGAACGGTTTAGGCGGTAGTGTCGACCACAAACAGACAAACGGACGGACGGATGTATAGACAGGTGAACTGACAGACGTTTTGCTGCCCTGAAGAAGGTCGAAGAATGGCGGTGAAAAATTTGGCACCTGAGCCTCGGACGCAGTGGCTTACGGACAGCCAAGTAGCTATTGACTCCGACTACAGAAACTTACGCTCTCTAGAACAAGATTTATCCACTCTTTCGTTACCTGGGCCTGGCAATACAAGCTTTTCTGTAAAAAAATCGCCGGATTCTGCCGCAGCATCGCAGTACTTTCTCATTACTGCATAAGTGAGGCGAGTAACGGCTTGAACGTAAAAGACGTTCTTCAATAACGGGTCAAGTGAATTATATTTTTTATGACGGGCGGGATTTTCCTTGGAATCTTGCAGTCACATGTCAGTTGTGACCATGAGAATTGTGTTTGCACGGGCAATATGAGTGTAGGAGAAACATTCTTCTTCATCATCAAGGATTAGTCATGTAGACCTGTTCCATCCTCTTCAATGTTGATAACATCAATCCACCGAGACTTTGGTCATCCAACTCTTCTTCTGCCACTCGGTACATAATTTATTATTTGTTCAGCGAGTCTGGCGTCCTTCATTCTTACAATATGGGCGTGCCGATTTTGTTTCTGTTTTCCGACTCCTAACAGGTTAACAATATTTAGTTCTTGTCGTATATCCACATTTTTCTTATGATCTAATAAGGAATAGTTAGCAACACTTCGTAGGAACTTCATTTCGCTAGTTTGAATTTTTCTTTCTGATAATCTATTTAACCTCCAATTTTCGCATTCATAGGTTAATATTGCAAGTGTTTTATAAAATTTTAATTGAATGTCTCCTTGTATTTTTAATGTTTTTCGTATTGTTCCACAAATTCTCTGGAATCAAATCTATTTGACACCAAGATAGCTTTCTATTAGATACGACACACTTCAGCCTAAGTAATTAAAGGTGAAAACTTATTCTAAACTTTTATTATTTAGAACTATTTTGCACCTGGCATGTTCTGGAACCACAAAAGCCATGGCTTTAGATTTGTTGACAGATATATTCAGATAATATTGCTCCATTACTTTTTGAAATTTGTAAGCCGCTATTTGCAAATAGCGAATTTGCAGACTATGCAAATAGCATAGTTTTGAATGGTACCTAAATTACCTAAATTGATTCCAGGTGGTGATGTTGTTTGTCATTCTTCTATAGCCGTAGCTATGTTTATATTAAACAACGCCGATGATAATGGACGACCTTGCTTGACGCCTTGATTGACAAAAATGTATTGCGTACTTGTCATTTATTTGTATTATTATTTTTGTGTTTTTATAAAGATTTTGTATGGTTTTAATAAGATGCCTAAGATAGCCTTTGGAATTCATTATATCCCACAGCTTTTCTCTGTAAATGGAATCAAATGCTTTTTCGTAATCCACGATGAGGATGAATGTTGGGAAATTGAATTCTCTTCTTTTTGTGGATATATTTCTGTACGATGTAAACACAGTCTGAGCTTGCTCTCTTCCTTTCCTGAAGCCTGATTGCTCTTCTCTTAGTTTAACTTCACTTATTACATTTAGTCGGCGAGTAATTACTTTAGCGCATTGTTTATAGGCTGTGTTTAGTAAGCTAATTCCTCTACATTTATTTAGATTTGAACGATCCTCCTTTTAGGGTGAATAAATTAGACATAATTATATCCAATATTTTCATTATTCTGTCAAAATAGAAACTGTTTCATTGCTTTTGCCGAGTTTCTGGAATATAACGAAAACGTACACCTCCCACAGGGCCGGAGGCTGCACAGTTTTCCTTCAATTTCCGCGCTTGAGTTACTAGTAATAAAAGAGGGTAGGTCAATAAGAATCCGCACCTTCTTTCTAATCATCGAGAGGTGGATTTTACAGCTTTGTGTACTTACCAGTGACATCGTTCACATTTCTTATGGCAAGTTTAATTTATTACTAGAGATGTTACTTGTGCGTTATATTGCAGCTTTTAGGCTTAAATGCCATTTTCTCAAAAACGGCTCAAAATTTTTTAAAGAAAATTTATTTATGGGTCGAGGTTTTACTCTTCTAGAATATTCTTAAAGTAATATTTCAATAATATAGTATTCTACTAGAATAGTTAAAGAACTGAATTATTGAGAAAATTTTGAAAGATGTACTTTGGGCGGCGATAGATGGAAACTAGCAAATATTGGAATAAGACAGATAAACTTGTTGAGACTAAAAGGAATTAAAAAATTACTAGTACGAGAAAGTCTCTGCAATTCTGTAGTGTCACTAGTTCGAATTGTCTGTCTGTCCGTCCGTCAGTCTGTCTGTCAACACTACCAGCGCTCAAACCATACGTAGGAGCTTTTCCAAATTGAAGGAACCCCTGACCATCTGGCTCTAGTTGAAGTTTTGAAATTTTGAAAAAACATTCTTTAAAATTTGGGGGTACTTTACATGAATCACCTGGAACACTTTCAAAATGTTCACAAAAACGGCTCCAATTTTTTTCTTTAAATGTTTTGTAAGAATAGAGTAAAATGCACTTATAAAGGTGGCGTAGGTCCGATTTTCACCGTTAACTCTGAAATTTCGATAACTGCAAAAGTGTTAATTATTTTCGGCGTCTTCCTACAACTACAAAATTGAAGATAGACATTTTGCTTCAAATTTGTTGTCCATAATTAGTGCTTTCTATAAGGGCATATATAATTTTGTAAATGTTTGTAATTTTAGAGGAATATTGCAAGCAATATTTGCAATTTTTAAAAAAAAATACATAAACAAGATTTTCTCAAAAACGGGTCCAATTTGTTTCTTTAAACACTTAGTAGTGATAGTACTAAAGGTACTCTATAAGATGACATAAACGCCATATTGCTCTATTCTTTTGTTTTTCCAAAAATTACAATAATGTAGTTGTTTTGACTTGTCTCTCATGTCAGTATTGTTTATATTAGAGGCAATTTGTTCAAATTATTGTATTTTTGAGCACAGGTGCTTTTAAATGATGTCATATAAAGTTTCTGGAAAACTCAACAATTTTATGTAAAAATGAGCTCAAAATTTCGCATTTTCATTGATTTTACCAGTTTAAAGAAGAAGGTATTTTCTTTTCTCATCCTGCACACGAGTGATTATTGATGAAGTGGCAAACCATATATAAATTTATGAGTGAAAGTTTCCGGGCTGGTAGGCCGTGGTCCAGTTGGCATTGAAGAGCCAAACGTTTCGTCCACGTCTGCGGTGGACATCTTCAGTGGCGGCAGCGTCGTGAGGGTAGTCTCCGGGCCGGCGGCTGGCTAGCGACTGAGAGCTCAGGCCACGGCCTACCAGCCCGGAAACTTTCACTCATATTGACTCCGGCAGTGAAAGCCTACGATGCTACATATATAAATTAGTCGGATTCTTCATACGAGAACGCAGAGTTGGATTGTCGAGAGATATTATTTTGTTTCAGCAACGAGCATCAACATACCGCCGCACAAGCTCTTCAAAATCTGTATGTTGAGATGTTAGACCATTCCAGGTACGGGTCCGATCGTCATACCTCTAATTACTATCTGTTGAGTCCACTTCAAGATACTTTAAGAGGCCTAAGATATACTTCCGACTCACAGGTGAGGAAGCGGTTTATATATTATTTACTGCTCAATCAAAGAATCCTTTTTACTTTCTCGTCTTACTACATTTCCGTAGTAAAAAAAACAACAACTGTGATACTGTGTCGAAATTTGCGATTTATCAAACAAAAAACACATTTTTTGTACATTCTGCCCCTCCCCGCCCCCACCACGCTAACTGTTCCAATTCATCAATACCACTGGAAAGCCTTCAGCTTCCAGTGAAAACTGAACTGTTTGATTGATATTGTTTTCCCTCGACATACCGTGTGTCTAACAAAACCATTGAACCCTCTCACATGACCACATGGTGCTTAATTTTCTCGCAACTTGTGCGAGCATTTGAAATTAGCAATACCAACTCCACTGTCAAAAGCTGTTAATACACAACCGCGCAGCGCGGCTTTAGGCGTGATGCACCAGCGTGCCGGAGACCCACAAGACACACGCGCGACCCGCCTTGCCTCGCCTCCGCTCCGCTTCCTCCGTCGCCTCCGCAAACATGTCGCCCCGCGTCGCCGGAGGGGCGCCGCCCGCGGCCGCTGCCTGTCTGCAGTGCGTGCTTGCGAAAAATCGGGGACGGCGCTGCGCAGCGGGGCGCGGCGCGACGCACGTTGGTTGTAGGCGGCTGCTGGCGCGGGCGGCGGGAGTGGAGTTGTGGAGCGAGGTGAAACAGAGTGGACGGGGTCGGTGGGGGAGAGGGGGAGTGTAGGGGTGGAGGAGGCGGATGTGGGATTCCCAGGTGCGGGGAGATAAGGCGGAGGATGGGAATCGCAGAGAAAAAAAGCGTTAGCGTGGCCGCGAGAGGTGGATGCAGGGGTGAGGACGAGGCGTGGGGGAAAGGGTGGCAGAGAAAGGGGGGATTCGCAGGTGTGGGGAAATGAGGCGGAGAGTGGTGGTGGAGAGGAAAGCGTACGCGAGGCCGCGAGCTGAGGTGGGTGTGGGGTAGGTAGGGGCGAGGCGTGGGCGGAGGAGAGGGGGTAGAGGTAGAGAGTGTGGGGTCAAAGGTGGGATTCTACGGGGTGGAGAGAGGAGATGGAGGTTGGGAGTGGCAGTGAGAACGCAAAAGCGGTGGCGGATGCAGGAGCGGGGACACGGCGTGAGCGGATGCGGAGGAGGCGTGGTGTCGGAGGATGTAGGGGCGGAGGTGGGATATGCAGGGGTGGAGAGAGGAAGTGGAGACTGGGGAGGGGCGGTGAGCAAAGTGCTGAGGCGGGGGCGGATGCAGTGGTGGGGACAGGACGTGGGCGGAGGCGGGGGTGGAGACGGAGGATGTGGGGGCGGAGATGGCAATCGCAGGGGCGGAGGGAGGAGGCGGAGATTGGAGAGTGGCGGTGAGCAAAGCGCGGAGGCGGTGGTAAATGAAGTGAAGGGGGGCGGGGCATGAGCGGAGGTGGCGGTGGAGACGGAGGATATGGGGGCGGGAGAGGGGCGGTGAGCAACGCACTCAGTGGTGGTGGATGCAGTGATGGGGGCGGGGCGTGGGCGGAGGCGGGGGTGGGGACGGAGGATGTGGGGCCCGAGGTGGAATTCGCAGGAGTGGGGAGAGGACCCGGAGGATGGGGATGGCGTTTACAAGGACGCGCACTGACGCAGGGGTGGGTGCAGGGGCGTGGGCGATGCGAGGCGTGGGCGGGGCCGGGGTGAGCCGCGAGGGGGATTTGGAGATTCGCCGTGGTTTAACTAATGCCCGGTGCGGTCCGCGAGGTTGAGGCTGCGCTTTAATTTCACGCCACGTACTCGCGCTGGCCTCCTGCGGGGGGCGGGGGCGGGGGGCGGTGCAGGGGCGGTTTGCGACGGAGGTCCGCTGGCGGCGGGAGGAATTTTGGGTTGATCTGCTGGGCGCTGGGCTGGTGGAAATGGTTGACAGATGATATCTGACGCCAAAATGTTCGGAGCTGTCGGATCGCCGTTGCATGATATCCGTGTCGGAACCAAAGAAGACCACGCACACAAACCAATTGTTCTGTAGCTTTACTCAGTTTATTTGATTTGTTTCGAGTTATTTCGTCAAAAACATTAAAATGATGTGTCGTTTGGCGAAATGTATCATCTACTAAAGTAAAATCTCCGCAAATATAACTTCCTATCAATAAAAGTGTTGAAGGAGCATTTCCCTTATGAATCTCTCTCTCTCTCTCTCTCTCTCTCTCTCTCTCTCTCTCTCTCTCTCTGGGAGTAGGCGTCCAAACTGAAAATTGAAATACTTTTAAGTTTTTTTACTTCTTTTGCGAGTCTTCGGTTGCTTCCCTACTTCTTTCCCATGTCTCAGCCGTTCTTTATTACCGTCTACCTATGGGACTGTCCTTGATTGCTTTGGTAACACCGTGCGGTAGCAAATGGCTCAATACTAGACTCTCTTTGGTCAGCTGACGTCCTGTCTGCTGGCGGTGCTCCTAAGCGCTGCCCTTCGTCTCAGGTCGCTCTCCTTCGCGCCCAGGGAAAATGAAAAAGGAGCTCGCGTCCTCTGAATGGGACGGTGGCAAGTGCACGAACAATATGGACGAAACTCCACCAGGAAACGCGGAGAGAGAGACAGAGAAAGATAAAAAGATACAGAGAGAGAGAGAGAGAGAGAGAGAGAGAGAGAGAGAGAGAGAGAAGAGAAAAAGAGACAAAGAGGCAAAGAAACAGAGAGGGAGAAAAATCTGGAGCGCCCTCCGCCATGATACTATTAAATTTACCATTTAATAGTATCACTACAACACGCCATAATAATATTTAAACTATCGAAACACATAGAAATGCCAAAACTCAATTTGCTGCGGTAGAAGTTTGGCACGATCAAACTGAATTACGTATGCATGTAGATTCGGCAGACATAATACGAATTTCTAAAAGATCTAGGTTTCTCACCATATTGTAATGTAATGCCTACAAGCGGTGGGTTTCGCCGTGCACATCAGAAATTTTTGATATTGTGAACCGCATCTCAGAAGAAACCGGGTAAAGAAGAGTTTACGGCCACTTATTATGAGCGGGGGGCGCCGCTCTGCCACCGAACGCAGGCCGCGACATCCAAATTGTCAACGAGACGTTCCACCAAGACGCGTCGGCAACGGGAAGAATGGCACGTGATGGCTCGCTACCCGGTCGCTTATTCCACACGCTCGACAGCACCATCATTATCTACCAAGATTTCAGACTTAAGCCGAAAAATGGTGGCGCGTTGTCGCCACCTCCGCGCCAGTCAATTTGTTCAGTGCCAACGCGCCCACAGTAAGTTGCTTCCCCGCGCTATCAATATAAAGCAGCTAAAACAACGATAGCACGATAATTCAAATTTTTGTTAATACAATTAAATCAATCTCACCACCTCGTGAATGCCGGACCCTAACAAACGAGTCAAGAGTCGGTTGGTTGGTTGGTAAGTGGTTAGTGTAATCGTGTGTGTAAGGGGAGCGGATAGGACAAGGAAGAGGAAGGAAAGATCGCGCGAGGTCCGTGGCCCGTTTGTTAGGGTACTGCTCCGGCATTCGCCTGGTGTTTATCGGAGAAACCACGGAAAACTACCGATCAGAGCAGCCGGCCGCTAGAATTCTCCTCCAGACAGCGACTGGATTCGACTTAGCTGAAAAGCTAGTGTCGAAAATCTTGCCGCCGCACAATCATGCCAGAGCTCGATTTTGTGGACAAAAATGCAACAATCGAAGTTTCCATTTAGGGATTTTTAAGTGTCTGAATTGTTAGGTAGGTACGAATGAGCGATAGGAGGACCGAGAGGCCAACGTTTCCTGCGTGAGTTGGGGTATAACTATCACGGGTGTCGTCTATGGTTGTTAGCACACTGCACTTTTTTCAACACATTTGAATCGTGTGTAGTTTTTTTTATCTCTAAAGATATTTTGGTGATTCAAAATTGACAAATAAGGGGAAAGTAAGTACATTCAGAGCTTTTAATATCATATATAATATTCTTTGATTGCTTTTGACTTATCACATATTTTACAATGTGGGTTTTAAGTATATTTTAATTAAAAAAACAAACTTCAAACATCATAAGTAAAATCCTCCACGGTCCTCCGGTCTGGAACGAGTTTTATGGTGTTCTTCAATCATTTTTAAACAATTTTTGTGAAAAAAAATAGTTACCCCTGGTTGCTCCATTTTTCTTAATTACACTTTGTCTCCAGCAGCGCATGACTTCTTTCTAAGGCGCATATTGTGCGCTTTGTTTCTTGTTGTTTTATTACGAATGAAGACCGAATTTTCGTGCTCTCTAAAACGTGCAGTAAAATCATCAAAACGTGCAAAAGCATGTAATAAATATTGTTATATTATATATTTTATATTATACTAGATTTTTGACAAAATTAATTTTGATTTTAATTTCAGTCTATATTGTTCGCTGGTTTCTCCCGAATTATTTATTTTACAGAATTAAAGAAAAAACCGAAATATTACTCTTTATCATACGATTGTTGATGGAAAAGAAGTGACAATAATTTGAAAATTGGCATTAACCATGGTCGCCGAAATTTAAACCATTAAAACGTCAAGCAATTGAATTACTGAAATAACCAAGCATTAATTCACAAATTGAAATATCAATAAATGGATGGAATTGAAATATCAATAAATGGAATGAGGAACGAAACCGATCCGATCCATGTAGTGGCGAATTCGATTTTTACGTGATAAGTACATACAACTAATTGATCGCACGTTCTAAAATGCCGTAACGTTAATCTCGGATTACGCGAGTTGGGAACTACACAAATTAAAATATTTTTAAAGATTTGCACCGCCCGGGAATCGAACCCGGCTCGCAAGAATGGGAATCTTGTATGATACCACTACACCAGCGGTGCCGCTCTTTATGTAGTTACAGAAAACATCCGTGATACAATGTGTATTCATTTGAATTTCATTTTTTGTAGCACAGACAAGATAGTTTGATAACTATTTCCATCGAACTATTATTCATTGCATGTTGGAAATGTGGAAAAGGAAGATAAGGAATGTCTTAAATATTAAATACTATTGATGTATTTTCAGTTAATATTTATTATTTTAAAAATAGTGTTAATCTTCTTTCATTAGTTGTACAATTACTGGCAATGTACTTGATTTGATTCGGGCAAGTTTTATAAAGAGTTTTCAGTATTGGGGTCGTAAATTACTCTGCCTTTTCTTTAATTAAATCTAGGTAATGTTCTGTATGACACAGTGTAATTGGACGGCTCATTTTTAACACAGTACGAATTAACTCATAGAAATAAGAAGTTGGTATCCGCGTACAGTACCGCAGGTTTATGGCAACATTACCGTTGAAGTGTATATGACTATACATCAAGACTATTGGACAGTTTCTTTGCAGTTGACATTTAAGAAGCGAATAGAATATATACCGTTGGGGATGAGATTTCTGTAGTCGCTCCTGGTTGATAAGGCAGGACGTTTAAACAATGAACACTTGTCTACCTCATTTAATGAAAATGGACAAAGCTACGGACTTCCACGTTACTTTCTCAACCCACACATTGGAAGAACGACGAAGGTTGGATCAGATTTAAGACTTTTGGCTGTAGCTAAAAGGGGAAAAAGAAAAGGAAGAATATAGAGAAGATAAAGAACAGGAAAGAGTAGGAAGAGGAGAGAGAGTGAGAAGAGCAAAACGAGTAAGAAAGGGGCAAAGATTAAGGAAAGGAAAAGTAAGGGGGAAAATGCAGAAGGTAAAAAAATAGAAGAGGAGGACCAGAGGGAGAAGGGAACTAGAAGAAGGAGACCAAAGGAATAAGAAGAAGAGGAAAACGGAGAATAAGAGAAATAAGGGGAAAAACATTAATAAGAGGAAGTAGTGGAGGAGGGGAAGATGGAGAAGAACAAGAAGGGAAAGAAAGAGTTAGAGAAGAAAGGGAAGGAGAGGAAGAAAGGGAAGAAGGGGAAGAAAGGGAAGAAGAGGAAGAAAGGGAAGAAGAGAAAGAAAGAGAGAAAGAAACGTAAGAAGAGGAAAAGTTGGAAGAAGGAGGAGGGGAAGGGGAAGAAGGTGAAGGAGGTGAGGATGCAACCTGGCGTAACATAAGCATCTTCTTGTAAGTTGAACTTAGACGACGGAGAAGGGAGGTCGGCAAAGCATATCGTGCGACGATGGAAAGAGGGAAGAGAATCCTCATTGCCGAGTGTCTCGAGCTCTGGAGGCGCAAAACAGCGCAAACTTGAATTTAAACGACGCGTGGAATAAACGCAAGAAGCGGCTGGCGCGAAATGTATGTGTAAACTCCGGAGCAGAGGCAGACAGCATCTTAAGGCTCGCAATCGCACATTCATAAACAGCCAAGAAAGCCCAAGTGTCTGTGTAATAGAGAGAGAGAGAGAGAGAGAGAGAGAGAGAGAGAGAGAGAGAGAGAGAGAGAGAGAGAGAGAGAGCTAGTGAAAAAGAGAAGGGAAACTAGATGATGGGTTAGAATGGGATGGGCACAGTAAAGAGAGCATGAGGGTAAAATAAAAGATGGAACGAGGAAGTTTTCGTATATTTTCGTTATTGGATCAGAAAACGAGCGCGAGTAAGCACTTTAAACTCAATCAATAGTTCTTCATCGTTACAAAGAAATGAAAGTTCATTTAATTTCGAAAATGTGAAAAATCGGAAATTTCATTAACCCCAGCATTCAAAATATGTCAATATTCTTTCAACTCTATTTGTATGATTGTGGAACGTGTAGATTGAGCAAATTGCTCAATCAAAGACGGGTGTATATCGAAAAATTATTAAGATACACTGACGAACACAACTCATTTACTGTACAATATCAGTGTAAAAAATTGACGGAAAATTTAAACAACAACGGGAAAATTGAAATTTTGAAGTGATGAAGAGTTTGAAAAGACGAGAAATTTCGCAAAAACAAAGGCAAGACAAGATACCAATGAAGCACAGAGAAAGATACAGAGAGAAGGGAAGAATAGAAAGAGAAAGAGATAGATAGGGGGAGAGGGGAGCGAGAGGGAGAGAGAAAGGAAGAGAGAGAGAGGAATAGAGGGTTAGGAGAAGAGAGAGAGGAATAGGAAGAGAGAGAGGAGGAGGGAGAGGAAGAGGGAAAGGAAGAGAGAGATGAAGAGGGAGAGAGAAGATGAGATAAAATATAGCCTACGGATGATGAAATTGAGAGAAATATTGTGAGAATTTGGGCCAGAATTTATGAGGACCCAAAGAGCAGATATTTTCGTAGGAGAATATTTTTACCTCGAACAAAGATTGTCAAAAAATACTGCAGATGTTTCATATTTCAAGACGCGATATACCATCATGAAGTACAAAGATATGCTAGCAGTTTTCATGGAAGTAATATTTTGCTTCGTTTAAGTTTTATTTCCTGGAATGACTGTCTCGTTTAGATTTCTCTTGACTACATTCCTTTTGTTTGCCCCTCTGAGACTTAAACAAATTCGCAGTTTCCTAGAGATTCATTAGTTTTCCAAGAACAATACATCAGTGACAATATTTTGTCATATATGTAATTCAAAATCCTTTTGGAGGTATTGCTATAAATGAAGTCGTGCTAGGAACAGCTTGGAAAGGAGTATTCGAAAAGAATGGTATGATCGTTTTTTCACCATTCTCCGTCCTTTTTCATTGATCTCATTTGAGAGAACGTACTCTTGGAATATTATTTACGAACTAGTGATGTTACACTGCAGCACACACTTTCTTGAATTATTTCTAAATTTGCAACTATCGAAAATTCAGAGTTCCACAACAACGAGATTTGCGCCGTTCTTTGAAGTGTGTCTCGTTCGTTCCGTGGAAAACATTTGGAGAAAAAATTTGAATTGGATTTGAGAATTTTTTTTAATTTGTATGAAATTCCAGCAGAAATTGCAAAAATATATTCGTTTATTCCAAAAACTGTACATCACCTTTTTTAAAGATCTGTTTTAGAACAGATTTCATTTAAGTCAAAAATCTCTATCTTCAACATTGTACTTTTGCAATGTTAACATTTTTGCAATTATGGAAAATACGCAGTGTTTGCCGAAAAAAGGGACTTACACCGATTTTTATGCCGTACATTTGTGCAGGAGAAAATTTAAAAAAAATTGGTTAAACTTTTAAGAATAAATAATGTTTAAAAATTGCTTTTATTTCACGCAGTATTACGCGAAAACTACTCATATTTTCGAAAAACTGTTCAATCTTTTTTAATATACGTCTTTAAAGAAAAGATTTTATTAAGAAAAATGTCTATTTTCAATATTGTAGACAAAGGAAAACGTAAAAAATTTCGAACTTTAGTAATTTTTGAAAACATCAGAATTTTCAACGATAATGAGACCCACCCTATTTCTTTAAGAGATCTTCACGCTATCTGAAGATAAAATTTAATTAAAACATTTGGAGCTATGTTTGACAAAAATTTTAAAATGTTTTTGAGATTTCATTTAAAGAGTCCTCCAAATTCAAAATATACATATCAAACACAGGATCTCGATCAATTTTGGAAAAAAGCGGTTGAAATGTTTTGGAGTTAACATTGAACACAGTCATGGACGGACGGAGTCGGACAAACAGACATTTGGCCATCAATCGATTTTTTGGCATCAAGGTCCCACCATTCGTGGATTCTGACTACAGAACATGTTAGAGGAAGTAATTTACTTTATATAGGAACAAGATCTATCCTCTTTCGAGCAAACGGCGAAGCGGAACCGTTACTAAGGGGTTGGGTCCACGAAATTTGTTAATCCAAACGGCGATTGGCATATGGAAACGACACATGTGAATCAGGTTCGTCAGAGGAGTGTGCTCGCTGATGATTCTTCTTTGGATCTCCGGTGTTTGCAAATTCGGAAAAAGAAGATGCATCCGTCCGACGTACACAACCAGAAATCACGCCTCTGCAAAGATACAGCTTCAAAACCGAGAGGGTGGAACTGTAGTTCAGGAGTCCCAGTTGCTCGTGTTTTGTCTATTTGTAATCCAACTGCTAGATTGCGCTTTACATTGTTTCTGAATAAATATGGTTATCTGTGTTCCAGAGTTAAAAGATTGAACCGCGACTACTCTTTCTGTCTCTCTCTCAAATACACTGCAGAGGTTTAAGAGTTTGTCAGGTCAGCCGGAATAGAGGCAGAGGAGAGAGTATTATTGTATTTTCAAAACATTTTAAAACCTCTTGACTCCCAAAGTAGAATATTAACTACAAATAAAATGTCTAGTACATACTGTGTATCCAAGAAAGTAAAATATGAGAAATTATTTCAGCATGCGTATATGAAATAATGTGTAAATTCGATTGAGTGTTGAATAAAGAATTTTCGAAACTGCTATCCACTTCATTATACATGAAGCTGGTCCTCTATTTCTAAATCTCGTGATATTCAATGAGTTCATAAAAAACAAAATCAACTTTATTGCGTTAACGATAGCAGTGTAGTTTTGCGACTACAAAATATACCTTGGAAAACTTAATATTAAACTTAGTCACACACGGAAAAACAATAGTATAGGTATATATCGCTGAAGGAAACTCAATCAAGCACATTAAAAAATGCAGTCTTGTTGAAGAGGGTGGTCGGCGGGCCTCCTTCAATTGGCTGTTTCCCGTCGCGAGTCGAAAATGCTCCAGATCAAGAGCGAATTCCCGCCCACGTGTAGAGCACACAGCTGTAGTTCCGCTCCTCATCCAACCCTGCTCCGCCCCCGACCACGCCCTTCGCTATCCGCCCACGCTCCCGGCCGCCGCCCACGCATCGAGTTTTTCGTCGGCGCCGCAATAGCGCGCGCGCGCTGCCCACGAGGAGACTCACCGCGTCCACGCATACTCGCTTTAATCCCCTGCTGCCCACTAGTGAAAGGCGCTCCCATTCCCGTCACGGCGCTCCCCGCCGCGCGTCCCTCCTCGCCACACGTCTTTCTGCCCCACACGTCGCTCGCGCCTCACGTCGCTCCTTGCCACACGTCGCTCCCTGCGTCACGTCGCTCTCCAACTCACATCGCTCCCCGCCTCACGTCGCTCTCTGTATCACGTCTCTCTCCGCCACATGTCGCTCCCCGGCTCACGTCACTCCCTGCCTCACGTCGCTCCCCACTTCACATACCCCCGCCTCGCGTCGTTCCCCGGCACGTTTTCATCCCGGTCACGCGTTCCTCCCCACCTTACGTCGCACCCCGCCTCATATCCCACCTCGCCACACGTCGCTCCCTGCGTCACGTTCCTCTCCGCCACACGTCTCTCCCCGCCAAACGTCTTTCCCCACCTCAAGCCTTTCCCCGCCACGCGTCCCACTCCGCTTCATGTCGCTCCCCGCATCACGTCTCTCTCCGCCACATGTCGCTCCCCGGCTCACGTCACTCCTTGCCTCACGTCGCTCCCCACTTCACATACCCCCCGCCACACGTCGTTCCCCGGCACGTTTTCATCCCTGACACGCGTTCCTCCCCGCCTTACGTCGCACCCCGCCTCATATCCCACCTCGCCACACGTCGCTCCCTGCGTCACGTTCCTCCCCGCCACACGTCTCTCCCCGCCAGACGTCTTTCCCCACCTCAAGCGTTTCCCCGCCACGCGTCCCACTCCGCTTCATGTCGCTCCCCGCATCACGTCTCTCTCCGCCCCATGTCGCTCCCCGGCTCACGTCACTCCTTGCCTCACGTCGCTCCCCACTTCACATACCCCCGCCTCACGTCGTTCCCCGGCACGTTTTCATCCCTACCACGCGTTCCTCCCCGCCTTACGTCGCACCCCGCCTCATATCCCACCTCGCCACACGTCGCTCCCTGCGTCACGTTCCTCTCCGCCACACGTCTCTCCCCGCCAGACGTCTTTCCCCACCTCAAACCTTTCCCCGCCACGGTTCCCTCCCCACCTCATGTCGCTCCCCGCATCACGTTTCTTCCCACCTCACGTCGTACCCCGCCTCACGTCGCTCTCCGCCACACGTCGCTCCCCGACTCACGTCCCTCCTCGCCACATGTCGCTCCCCGGCTCACGTCACTCCCTGCCACACGTCCCTCCCCACCTTACTTCGCTCCCCGCCGCACGTCTCTCGCCACCTCACGTCGTTCCCCAACTCACATCACTCCCCGCCGCACGTCGTTCCCGACACGCGTCCCTCCCCGCCTTACGTCGCTCCCCGCCTCACGTCTGTCGCCACATCACGTCGTTCTCCAACTCACATCGCTCCCCATCTCATGTCCCTCCTCGCCACATGTCGCTCCCCGCTACACGTCGCTCCCTGCGTCACGTCCCTCCCGGCCACACGTCGCTCCCCGCCAGACGTCTTTCCCCACTTCATGCCTTTCCCCGCCACGCGTCCCACCCCGCCTCAGGTCACTCCCTCTGCATCACTTCTCCCCGCCTGACGTCGCACCCCGCTTCACGTCTCTCCCCGCCACACGTTGCTCCCCGCCACACGTCTATCGCCACATCACGTCACTCTCCTACTCACATCGCTCCCCATCTCATGTCCCTCCTCGCCACATGTCACTCCCCGCTACACGTCGCTCCCTGCGTCACGTCCCTCCCGGCCGGCATGCCGCCCCCGCCAGACGTCTTTCCCACTTCATAAGTTTTCTCTCTGCCACGTCCCACCCCTGCCTCAGGTCACCCCTCATCACTTTCCCGCCTGACGTGCGCCTGCAATCCTTCCCGCTTCACGCGTCGCCGCTCTCCTGCCACACGTTGCTCCTCGCCAATGCCCATCGCCACATCACGCTTCGCTCTCTACTCCAGACGCTCCCATCTCTGCGTCCTCCTCGCCACATGGCGCTTCCTTTACGCATCGCTGCTCCTGCGTCACGTCCCTCCCGGCCACACGTCGCTTCCCGCCAGACGTTCCTTCCTTCACTTCTGCCTTTCCCGCCAGCGCGTCCACCCCGCCTCAGGTCATCCCTTGCATTTCTCCCCGCCTGACGTCGCACCCCGCTTCACGTCTCTCCCCGCCACACGTTGCTCCCCGCCACACGTCTATCGCCACATCACGTCGCTCTCCTACTCACATCGCTCCCCATCTCATGTCCCTCCTCGCCACATGTCGCTCCCCGCTACACGTCGCTCCCTGCGTCACGTCCCTCCCGGCCACACGTCGCTCCCCGCCAGACGTCTTTCCCCACTTTATGCCTTTCCCCGCCACGCGTCCCACCCCGCCTCAGGTCACTCCCTCTGCATCACTTCTCCCCGCCTGACGTCGCACCCCGCTTCACGTCTCTCACCGCCACACGTTTTCACTGCCATGCAGCGCTCCAGACCACGCGACGCCGCTCACATTTTAGGGTTCGAGCCTTTTGAATTTGAGAGAACCCTATAAAGACGTCTAAAGTTCGAGTACTGAATGTAGCAGATTTTTTACACAAGCTGCATTCAATTTAGCTCATTCAATAAGCCAAATTCAAACATAGAAGGAGAATTCTAGCGACCGACTGGTCTGATGAGTAGTTTTCGAACTTTTCCCGAAGAATAACAGGCGCATCCAGGAGCAGTATCATAACAAACGGGCCACGCCCCCCGTGCGATCTATCCTACCTCATCGTTGTCACTATGTCTCTTCTTACTCAAACACACGTACAGTCGACTACGGTTATAGTGAACGTCTGGGGTCTAACGTTTCTGGTTCACTTTATCCGAGGTTCACTGTAACCGATGATGTCAAATTTAAATAGAATTTCTCCATAACTATTTATTTTATTAATATAGAGATAGAGTAAAATACATTAACAGATAGAACTCACAATTTAAATATCTTTATATCTCTTTAAAACATCAATTAATTTCATTTGTTTGCTTCGTACTTTTTCATTAGTATTTTCTCCGGACCCTTCTCTAGATTTCGTTCTCTCTCCGTTCTTGATTCCGCATTGTTCTCTGTGTCTAAGTATCGTTAATGTAGTCTTGACAACCTTCAATGCCTCTTGCGCTGTTGAAACACCGCCCCCTCTCAAAAAGCCCTTTTACTCGACTAATAAAATACGAGATGCTTTTGGCAGCGGGATGGCGCAAGTGGCTAATGAAACTGATCGCTTTACCACGCGGCACGGCGGATATCGCCAGGCTGTGGCAGTCGCGAGCTTCCAGTCGCCTTCCTAGAACTCAACGCGCTTTGCCCCGCGGAATATCAAGTTACACCGAGATTGAAACTGAATCGCGCGTCGACGCTGCCAGTTGTATCTCTCGCAGGACATGGGCCTTGTTTCGGCAGTGAAAATGAGTGGCATATCGTCATCAGCAGAGCCCGGGAGTTTGGTAAAATGCATTTTTATAATTGTTACGATTTTATGACTTTTAACAATAAGAATCACTTAATTGTACTTCTGAAGTTGTTTTAGCAGATTTTCATTCTGCCATTTTTGCCTTTTTTAACTTCTGATGTCTGTTTTTGGCATTTTGCCTTATTTGTGCCTTTTCTTCCTTATTTGTGGCCTTTTCTGCCTTTTTCGTTATTATTTTACTTTTTTCCCCTCCTGACCCCAGTCTCTATCAAGTTGGAAACATACCTGCTATTATGAACTACATTAAGCCGTGTACTGTTTTTCTGTATTCAAGGAGCCTACAGTATCAGCTTGTGTTAAAAATCTAAAAGGGAAAAGAAGATGATACCACTTAAGATTTTTGATATTTTCATTGATGCTTATGGCCTTTTCATTCACGAGAACTCTCATTCTATGTTTGTATATGGCCTGGAATCCCTTTTGAGGAAAGAGATGTTTGTACATAATTATACCCTTCTCAGTTCCTTCTTGTTCTTTCTTCCCTTCTGGCGATTACATAAATGCGAAGAACGAAATCCACAATTCCGTTTTCACTGATACCATTTCAAAATTCAAAGGGAAGTCCACAATAGCATTTAGTAGAGACAGAGCCGTGAGTAAAATAAATTCGTAGTCGTCAACCGGATGGTCAAGTGCGAGGAGTAGATGGTCAAGTAACGAAGCGCTACCCAGGTGGGAGAGGTACCTGCAATGAGGGAATCCCGGCAAGCCCATGTATGGGTTGACCCCGGATCTGTCACTTCAGCGAGGGAATTTCACTGCCACTTCCTGGTATATAACATGCGTGCGCAGCATAATAATATAATATAATAATATAATATATATATATATATATATATATATATATATATATATATATATATATATATATATATATATATAATAAGCGTGCGCAGTTGATTTTCTCCCCCATACGTCACATACAGTTTTTGACTGTTTTTGACTAAATAAATAAATAAATAAAAACATGTACTACTCTTCGGGGCTGACCTCACTCATTGTCTCTTCAGTCATTGTGAGAATGACTATTTCATATTTCCCCCAAGTTTTTCTAGGTGCCTCTTCTCGTCACGAATGCCCCGCTTGGCGATTCCTCTGTGCCTCTGCCAGACCACCTGCGCCTCCCCTCACGCCAAACTCTACACCTCCTCATTGCATTCACGAACGGGGAAGCATTTTTCTTTGGACACTTTCAAGATCTGCGGGCTCGATTGTTTGCTACGTTCGCGCATATAATAGTATATTGTGATTGACATATTTCAAGAGTACATGAAATACATAAGAGTTAAACCGGGAGCGGTATCTCAGTGCATCAACTGATGTCAAACTGATGTCACTACAGCGCCTCTGACCGGGAGGTCCTAGGTTCGAGTCCTGACGGCGGCAGGATTTTCGACACTAGCTTTTCAGCTAGATCGAATTCAGTGGCTGTCTGGAGGAGAATTCTAGCGGCCGGCTGCTCTGATCGGTGCTTTTCCGTGGTTTCTCCGATCAACACCAGGCGAATGCCGGAGCAGTACCCTAACAAACGGGCCACGGACCGCGCGTGATCTGTCTTTCCTCTTCCTTGTCCTATCCTCTCCCCTTACACACACACACACACACACACACACTTACACTAACATGCACTACACAACTACATATTCCGGGAGACCGGTCGGGAGCTCACAAAGACAAAGATACGCTATTCTTCTAATTTACGAATTCTGATTCTGATCTCGTTTTACTTGCTAGTCACCCTAAACGTTTCAAATATGTAAACATACTGAAATCTAAAAATATACAAATATACAATAAGTTTTATCGGGTATAATATATGAGAGTATCCCATCAACGTGTCTCTATTTGTGGTATTATAGTTTGTTAATAACACAATGACTTCGTTCTGAAAAAATAATTGCCTGTGTGACTTTCACGTAGCCCTGTCAATCACACGCGTAGCGCCCTCTTCATCATTCCTCGTCCGCAGGGTGTAGGCCCCAAGCGCGCAGCCATTTCCCAGGGCCGCCGCCCCGTTCCGGAGGCAGTGCACTTCCAATCCCCGCCCCGCCCCCGCCGACCTCCTCTGACAGCGTCACCGTGTCCGGTCGGCGACTGAGACTAATGGCGAACTTGGGCTCTGGAATTCGCCGCCCTCCGTCCTCCGCCCTCTGCCGCCGCCGCCCAAGTTCGCCGGGCGCGTGGCGGGCGCGCGGCGGGCGCGCGAAGGGCGCGAGGGAGGGGGAGCAAAGGGCTAGGAGACGACGCTGACGAAGAGAGAATGGCAGGTAAGGAACGGCGCCGTGGCGCGACATCACCTGACGTGGCGGGATGAGGCGTGGCACGGCATGATGAAGGGGTGGGAGTGGCATTGGGAAAAGGAGTGGTGGAAAGGAAGCAGAACGCAAGCACTACCGAGAAGCGGCTTGGCGAAAGAGCGGAGGCGGGGCGTAGGCGGGGCGTAGGCGGGGCGTAGGCGGGGCGGAGGCGGGGCGGAGGCGGGGCGGAGGCGGGGCGGAGGCGGGGCGGAGGCGGGGATGGATGGAACTTGAGGGTCGTCGGAGAAGCGGCGAGAGTATCAGAAAGGCGACTAAAGTAGGCCAAGTATCTTCACTATCGGCAATCGGATTGACGAGGAAAACGGCTCTCTGTGTAACGGCGTATTGGCGTAACAGCATTTCTTATCGGAGTCAGGACGACCTGACATTGCGGTGTTGCTACTGCATGGCGGGGAAACGGGATGGAATAGAAAACGATGAGGATGAACGGAATTGCAAGGAAACAACTTGAGGAAATTACGGTTTAGTGTGGTATGGGATTGGATGGTGACGAACTAGTGTGATGACACGAGGAAGTGACGCATGGTGTAGAGAAGACTTGTGATGTGACGGTTTCGGGTGGCGACTGCTTGGGCTGGTGACGGCGTGGGGTGGCCAGTCCTTGGGGTGGTCATAAGAAGTGTGGTGACGTCATTACACGTGATGGCGTAGCGGAATGGCGGTCTAGAAGATGGCGAGGTGGTGGCATGGTGCAACATGATGAAGGTGTTGCGGGGTCTAGCGGCGAGCTCTGGATCGGCAACAAAGTCTTGGTCGGGGATGATGGCGGCGAGGCAGGAAATGAGCGAGCTCGAGTGGAAGGACGCTGGAGGCAGCTGTGAGGGAGCCTGACACAGGTGAACAGTTTGACTTTGGAATTCCGGAGATTCTGGGTATTCTCGGTGAAGTTTGATTATGAACGACTGGGCGACTCCTATGCAGAACATTCAGTGGCAGGTGCGGGGGACTTGCAGTCTCTGAATGGAAATCGATCTTCGACCCACATTTCACAACAACTTCAAGAGTTATATCTCTTTCGTTTGATGGGGAAATGTTTACAGAGTACTAGTGATTTTCCATTCAGAGCAATAAGTATTTACCGAGAAGTTGTTGTTGTACCTTTAAAGTTTTCAAATGTTTCGTTGAAGTCATTCAATGGGCTTGCTACTAGGCGCACGAGTTTTCTAGAAATCTAAAACTAAAAACTCACATACAAAATAATTTGATGCTTGAATATGGGACCTCAAGAAGACCCGAAGCCCTTGTCATTCTTTATGAGGTCATGGGAATAAAATGTTACTGCGATTCTGCTGAGAGATTTGAGAGAGATTTAAACTAACCAACAACAAATGACTTTTGTAATTATTTAAGAAACTGACATTTCTTTAATCGACACTGTATTTTCACGTTGATAGAACTGGCTTTCTTAGTTTGAACTGAAGAATTCGAAAAAGTTATACTATTTCTCTTTGATTTGGAACTTCTTGTTGTATTCGACTAATCATGCATGATTGTATTTGGACCTGTGCTAACATCGCCGTTAATCTATATTCGCGTGGAATCACATGACCTTCGATGACCAATCAGGGTCTCCCTTGGCTTCGCTTAATTAACATAATAACTTGATAACTGTCAGTTCGAAAACAGATTACTTATAATTCAGTTTCCATCGGAAATGCGGCGTCTATGTGCCTCTGGGCCTCCATTCCGCTAGCAAGCGATCGTTTGTAAGCTTTTAATCGCGAATAAATTGGCAATACGAATGGCAGGCTCACAGATTAAAATATAATTACCTCCCGTGCCGGCCAATGATTGCTCGGATTTGAGGATTTTTAGACCCCTGCACGCACATCGTGTCCCAACCCGCAGTGAGGAACTGCTGTAGCCGGACACTTCTGCAAATCGCATCGGAATCACGAGACACATTTGTCATTCACGGCCAGATTGCAATGCTCGTTCTGTTGGGTTTTCACGATCAGGAATTCTCCATTAAATTAGCCATTTAGGCGGGATATTTCTGATTGATAATGTCTTACTTTTTAGGATTTTCAGTGTAGTTTATTCGAGATTCCTGAGCACGGGTAATATAATAAAATTTAATTGTGAAATGTGAAGTTCCCGGTAAATGAAGCGCGTTAAGTAGGTAATAAACTGGTACAAAAATGCCTTGGATTTTCTGGGAATATATTCTAGCTAATCGTTTCTGCCTCTCCTTTTGTTTTGTGTAAATGTAATAACACTTAGGAATGGACGTTTGTATTTTTATTTCATTAAAAAAAATTAAAATATGAATTCGCTGTTATAAACGGTGTTTGAATTCTCATAAAGGTAAAAAAACTCTCTCTAAATATATATCATACGTAATATAACTTTCGTGATATTCAAGTACATTAATGTCAATTAAAATAAATAATAATGATATAATTTTATCATTCTTCATTTCAGGGATATCTTAATATAAAATATTAATAATCTTTAATTCCAACCTTCCAATTTTTGTTCGCTAGTTTCAAAACAAGATATATATTTTTTCGAAAATTCGGTTTTTTCTAAATATGAAGATCTATCCGTACTCTTACACACAGCTATAAATGAAATCGAATCTATTTATTTCATGACTGAAAAGTAGGGGTTCGATAGCAAAAGCAGATAAATATAGAAATCCAACTCAAATAGAGGAATATCCAGATGAGCGATGTGTATTGAACTCTGTAACGTAGCTTAGCACTTAAGTTTTCAGGAGATATACAATTTCACTCAGACTTCCCACTCCATTTACATTACAATTTCCCATTCCATTACAATGTTTATGTTTGGTACGCAACAAACACTTTCGCTCAAAAGAAGTTTCCCCGAGGTAAACATTTTTAACAAAAATTTTGGGTATATATATTGAAATACACTGCAATATATACTCAAACAAACTCGGTTGAGGAATCTGAAAAGCAAATATCTATCTATCTTGCTACTTTATTGCTAGAATTGGCTCAATGAAAAATCATATATTCATTTCACGAAAACATGGAAATTTATTTAATAATTTAAAACAATTTTTGGTATTGTTTAACTTTACCCAATATAAAATTAAATGTTTGTCATGACCGTTCCAACCTTATGTCTTCGCACGCTTTTCGGCCATCTTTATCCATCTTCGACGCCGCTGTCCTCAGGTCCAGACACCATCTTCTCTCTTCTTTTCTCGGAAGCTCACTTCAATTACCGTTCATCAGATCAACAAACTATTTGCTGCTAACATTCCAGTCCAATCACTGACAACTTCGCCCAAGCCCTCAATGTCCCTCCAACTCGTTCACATGAAATATTTTAAGCTCCACTGTCACACTTAGAGTTCCAATTTTGATGTTCTCTCAATATCCATTCCCTAGTAGATGCTTACAAGTCCCCAAAGAAAAAAAACTCCTAACATTAATTGGAGCGCGATCCATTCATGAGCACGGCATCAGTCAGAAAGAATGTCTCTCGTATTCTTTCAGCCCTGCAAAGCTCGGTTCATAAATTCGATTGTTTATTTGCAGATAACATTTGATGTACTTTCGTACCTAGCCAATCTCTAAATTTCTTGCAAAACGAACTAGCCGTCTTCACGACTGTCACTGCTTTTTCGGCCAATCCCAGAATTCTATATAGAATTAACTAGCCGTCTCCGCGATTGTCACTCCATGAATATGTTGACCTTGACGACGGCTCGCTTACCGTTGCTATGCTAGCATATTCACATAATTTATCCCCTTTAATTGACGCCATTTAAAATAAATATTGTACAATATTCAGTGACACATTGGTATGTCACAATATATATATATATATATATATATATATATATATATATATATATATATATATATATATATACACACACAAATTCATTCAAGTATGGGGGCAAATCTAAAGTGTTTGAAGCAATTAACAAGTTAAATATTGTTGGGAAACTTTCAACAGTATTGTATACTGGACAAATGACGTTTTTGATACACATCATTTCTTGTATTTTAACAAATGAAACTCTGGTGCTAGAAATGGCAGAGACAGTCTCTTAGTAAAGTTTTCTAATTTTCATGGTGTTGGCTGGCTTTACGGTCGTGCCCTATCCTCTTTTAATCTTTTAATTGCCGCACAACGTACATTTTTTTAAATTATCTCAACTTCTCGGTTTCCTAATAGAAGAACCGACATATTACTTCAAGAAAATTAAAGAAGAGTCGTCCGTCCGTCTGTGAGCACTACTAGCGCCTAAACCATGCAGAGGAGTTTTTCCAAATTGAAGAAACCCCTGTGCATCTTGATCTAGTTGAAGCTTTGAAATTTAGAAAAATATTATTTAAAATTTTAGGGTAGTTACATAAAGATCCAAGGATTCAATTTTTTTTCAAAAACGGCTCCAATTTAAAAAAATCTTGTAGGAATGGAGTAAAGTACTCTTATAAAGGTTGCATAGGTCCGATTTTGGTGGTTAAATCTGAATTTTCGAATATTTCAAGAGTTTGATTTTAAGCTTTTGGTAGGGTTAGTGCTAATAGCACTGTTTACGTCATGATGCGCTATTCTGTTGTTTTTATAAAAAATTACAAGAATGTATTTTTTGACGTTTCTCACATAGTTAATATTTACATTAATATTCACATTATTGTATTTATGAGTACATGCGATTTAATTAACGTCAAATAAAGTTTCTCGGAAACTCCACAGTTTTCTGTTAAAATTAGCTCAAAATTCTACATTTTCAGAAACGCTCAAACTCCATTTTCTCGAAAATGACTTCTAATTTTTTCTTCAAAATTATCGTTCGGATAGTGATAATAGCATTGTTTAAGATAGCATAAACTTAATTTTGCCACATTCATTTGTTTTGTCAAAAAATACACAAATGTAATTATTTTAAAAAAACCTGTCACGTCATCGATATGCACGCTTTCGGCAATTTATATACAGAATTGCATTTGTCACTCTAAGTTCTTCAAATGATTTTAAATGAAGTTTTTCGAAAAGTCAATCGTTTTCTGCAAAAAGAAGCTTCAAATTTAGCATTTATATTAATGCTTAAACACCATTTTCTTAAAAAACGCCTCCAAATGTTTCAATGAAAATTGCCATTTATGACGAGGTTTTAGCCTTCTTTAATATTCTTGGATTAATATTGCGGTTCCAAAATAGAAACGGAAAAAATTGGCGGCGATTGATGGAAGCTGGCAATAGTTATGGCAAGATTGAATAGCTAGCTCAGACCCAAAAAAAACTAATACGAGAAAGTCTGATCTATTCTGTAGCACCACTAGTTTCGGTTTCTGGAGACCCTAATACGTGTATTTCCGTTGAAATCTCGAAATCTATTTTCCGCAGCATTACATAACTTTCTCTATACTACATATAGACGTACGTATACGAGAAGGTAATAAAAATACGGTGAAAATATTTTCCATTTGCATTCGTTTAGTATTAATCGGAGAAATAACGAACAACTACTAATGGGACTAGACTTTTGAAAAACTGCCAGTCGTTCGAGACTCAAAGCCTCTCCCGGTCAGCGAAGTTGCACTGAGAAGCGATGGTGTCATCAAGTCAACTCAGCAGGTACATGTAGGGTAATTATAAGCCCGTTAAAAATTCGAATTACCGCTTGTTCGCTAATCGCAATCGAGGTTGATGTTCGATTTCCTTCCCAACTGCCTCGAGCAGCGCGTCGTTTAACGTCCGAGGCAATCGCGTGCCGCGGCGAGGCGATCGGCGCGGAGCGGTGTGCGAGCGCCGGCTGCGACAAAGCGATGGCTCTCGTTAATTCGACGACGCCAATTAGCGGCCCCGCAAGCCCCTTGAGAAGGCAGGACGGGGGGAACTAAAGAGGAGGGTGGAGTGGGGGATCAAAGGGGAAATGATCGTGGGGGAGTTGCGCAGGAAACACGACGCAGGGTTTGATTACTTGATTATTTCGTGTTTCATGGAGCGTCAACCGCTGTTGTCGTTGGTCCCGTAAGTTTAGTGAATATTTTAGTATGCCTGGAGGTGGAGGCGTTTCGTTCCCGCTTGATGGTGAGATCTCGCTGCGATAGATTGATTGTTAGTGATTCCGGGCGAGTCAACTACTATGGTCATTCGATCCGTAAGTGTAGTGAATGTTTTTCATCGGGAGGTGGCGGTAGACTTCCCCCGATGTATGGCGAGATCCAGCGCCGACTTACCGTAAGCTAGCGGGATTTTCCCTAACCAGGTATTTCCCACCAGCGGGGCACCGCCCCAGCAGGGACAACCTCTAAGCTCCTAACCGGTCTCCCGGCATCACTCGCGGACCGGGACCGACTGTATTGATGATATTTAGACTTTTCTTGCAATCTGTCTAATGAAATAATAGATCCTAAAAATGTAAATGTCATACGTAATTTGTGAAGTGTAAGTAATGAGAGTAATCTCAGCAATGTCCTAAAAACCGAGGTTGGCCACTCTCACATTGAAAACATAAAATATTTGATTAACATATTCATGATGTTATTATTTTCCTGATATTTTACTCAAAGTTTCAACAAGATCTATCCTAGGAATAGGTCAAACAAGAAACATACGAAGGAATCTGGATTTTGTAAAGAGATACTGTAATGTACCTGTTATATCCAAGTTCGCTAGTTCAAACCCAATCGATGCTGTAGTTTTAAAAGCGAGAAAATTCTAGAACGCATTCCTTCGGAAGAGAAGTAAATCTGGCTGCCCCATGTTGTAGATTTACAGCATTTAAAATACCATCAAGTCTAAAAGAAGTCTCTGAGAAAAATTAAAAATATCACCACTTTCATCGTCCGAGTGATACTTCCTATCTCTGCTAGACGGTGAAATGAGCGTAGCGGAATTTGCGTGGTCAGGTGGAAGAGCAGACCTGATGCAGAATTGAATTGAATGAATGTTCCGGAGTACTGTAATTTTCTCGCGGAGAGTATGTACAGAGCGGTAGCGCAACGTAGCTTTTCTCTCTTTGGAGCGTCCCATCCAGTGCGCCGAGGCCTTTGCTCACCGCGCCCTCCTTGGTGGTCTCCCGTTGAAGCGCGCCCGGCGCGATTATTTGAGCAAACAACTTACGACGCCGCTTTCATCGCCCGCCGCGCCGCGCTGCGCCGAGTGGCGAGCTGCGCCGAGAAATCGGTTTCTCCCCTCGTTACTCCGCGTTTTCCGCGCCGCGGCGCCTCTCCACGCCCACGCGCCTCGCCCCTCTGCGATGCAAATCGTCCCCTGCCCCGCCCCGCCCCTCCCCGCCCCGCCACGCCCCCTCACCACCCGCTGCTCGGGGCGATGCACGCCGGCGCTACAGCGCCACCGGGCCGACCACCTTCTCGCCGGGGCCGTTTTAACTGCTTTCGGGGCCCTTTGCCCCACGAAAATTTGGGGGCCCCCTATTCTACGCGGCGGCGATGGTGTAGCGGTTAGTACCGGACTGCTGTACCCAAGTTTGCGGGTTCAAACTTGATCGAAGCCATGAGTTTTTAAGGGCGAAAAAATCCTTCGTACGCCTTCCTTCGGAGGGGAAGTAAAGCCCCATGGCTGTCCCATGTTAGTACATTTACTGCATGTAAAAAATTCGTAAAAATGAGATAAATGACGCAAAGATCCAGAAAAATGATCTGAAAATTGAGAAATAGCAAAAAATGACAAAAAAATAAGTCAATAACGCTACATTCATTTCACCTATACGTCATGACACTAATTCTTTACATGTTAACTACCACAAGAATGCACCAAGAAAAGATGACTTGTCATCAGAATCCGAGCTCTGGTCATCAATATTACCATCGCCACCATTGTAACAATAGCAATGACAAATCTCCTACCTATGTAATTTTCTTATTTTGTTTATGAATACTCTAGACATTATCCGTCGTACTTTTGCCGCCACTACCTGCAGATAGCCAAGTCTCTCACCAAAGTAACCACCATTTCAGCTTCTACTAATGACCGCAAGGCAGCGCCGTCGTCGCCAGCTCGCGTCTGTCGCCGCCGCCGTAAGGTTAAGAATGGTCACGGCACATTAGCTCCGGAATGCAGGGGCGGCGGAAGCGCGATGAGCGCCCTTTGATGTTGGCGGGGGCGGCGGGGGCGGCGGGGGCGGTGGGGGCGGCGGGGGCGGTGGGGGCGGCGGGGGCGGTGGGGGCGGCGGGGGCGGCGGGGGCGGCGGGGGCGGCGGGGGCGGCGGACGCGCTCGGGCGCGAGCCACAAGGATCTTGTTTTAGACGAGCGCAAACGTGCGCCGAGGAAAGGTTTGCGTCCACGTGCAAGTGGCGGCGCTTTCGTGAGTCGTCGGCGTCTGCCGCCCTGGCGGAAGCGAAGGAGCGATGCGGATGCAAAGGGCGGGGACAGGGGCGGGGCGGGGGTGGAACGCGCGGATGGCGTGCGACTGAAGCAGCGAATTGGAACAGTGGTGGCACGGGAAAGGGTACGGAAAGAATGTAGTATCCAGCAAGGGGCTCAGTGCATCAAATGATGTCACTGCAGTGCCTCTGACCGGAAGGTCCTAGGTTCGAGTCCTGAAAGTGGCAAGATCTTCGTCGGAGAATTCTAGCGACTGGCTGCTCTGATCGGTAGTTTTCCGTGGTTTCTCCGATCAACACCAGGCGAAGGCCGGAGCAGAACCCTAACAAACGGGCCACGGATCGCGCACGATCTTTCCTTCTTCATCCTTGTCCTATCCTCTCCCCTTACACACACACTTACACTAACATGCAGTACACTACCACACATGCCGGGAGACGGGTCGGGAGCTTAGAGGTTGTCCTGACTGGGATGGTGCACCGCTTGTGGGAGATACCTGGTTGGAGAAAACTCCGCTAACCGACGGTACGTGGGCTAGCTTGATTTGGGGAATATTAATTTTGGAGTAAATCAGCTGAACTGTTTAACCGCTAGCGTTGTTTACAAACAGAAAGACGGACGGACGGACGGACAGACAGATGCTTTGCACTCAGTCGATTTTTCCGTATGAAGAAGTCACAAAACATGGACAGCACGTATTAGACGATTTTTTTAAAATTAAGCAACTGGATTTATCCACTTTTTCGCTTTTAGGGCCCTGTAATAAGAGTTTTTCTTCCGAAAATTCGTGGTTCCGTCGTGCAATATTAAAAACTTTCTCTCTACTCCGTAGCGAGAAAGTAAGAAGGGGGCGGACGGGGGCGCGATAGTAGAAGGCAGCGGCAGCAACCTCGTCGTTTGACGCAACATCAGCGATCTCTTCTGCGACCGGAGATCATCGTCGCTGGCTGGTGCGGGGGCGGGGATGGAGGCGGGGCCGCAGGTGGGGTGCCGGCGCGCCAGCGGCCCCGCGTGCTGGGCATGTTCCCCGAGAGCGTGCGCCTGTCGCCCAGAGCGCGCGCATTCCGTGTGGCGCAGCAGGCCATCGAGACTCGCTTCGCCCGCGCCGCGCGACGCCTCTGACCTCAGGCCGTGCCGCGCCGCGGCGGATAAGCATCTTGAGGCCCCGCGCCCGCCCAAACGAGGCCAACTTTCTTCCGCCTTTCCAGCCAGCTTTCTTAATGCCAAACATTTTAGATACATTTCTTTTTCCAGCATTTCGAATTCGAAGTAGTGAATATATTAGAAAAAACTTGCGTTTGGGGCATTTTATAGTCCGGAAGGGTGAAATGAAACATTAAAAGAAATAGATGAAATGAAACAATAAAAGAAATGTTTTATTAAAATAACTCTAGGTAACGGATTAAACAAACCGAAAGCGGAAATGTATTAAAGAGATCAAGGTCAATAATTTTTTTCAAAATAAATTCCTAATAAACAGTTTTCGATTCAATTACAAAGTAAATTCTTAAAAAGCAATTAAGTGATTCACTGCTTATTTTTTAATACGATGTGAATGGAAGGTTCAGTGAATGGAATGTCAGAACTTTGAGACGAAATAAATTAATGTCAATGTTAAGAAAACCAAAACACTACAATGAATGAAAAAAGTCAAAAAAAGCAGAATCGTTGTGTTGATGAAAATACATTAATAGGTCAGAAAGATTGAGAAAATGAGGGCGGGTTGCACACACACACACACAGTGAGAGAGAAAGAGAGAGAGAGAGAGGCAGAGAGAGAGGCAGAGAGAGAAAGGCAGAGAAAGGCAGAGAGAGGCAGAGAGAGAGAGAGAGACAGAGAGAGACAGAGAGAGACAGAGAGAGACAGAGAGAGACAGAGAGAGAGACAGAGAGAGAGAGACAAAGAGAGAGACAAAGAGAGAGACAAAGAGAGAGACAAAGAGAGAGACAAAGAGAGAGACAAAGAGAGAGACAAAGAGAGAGACAAAGAGAGAGACAAAGAGAGAGACAAAGAGAGAGACAAAGAGAGAGACAAAGAGAGAGACAAAGAGAGAGACAAAGAGAGAGACAAAGAGAGAGACAAAGACAGAGACAAAGAGAGAGACAAAGAGAGAGACAAAGAGAGAGACAAAGAGAGAGACAAAGAGAGAGACAAAGAGAGAGACAAAGAGAGAGACAAAGACAGAGACAAAGACAGAGACAAAGAGAGAGACAAAGAGAGAGACAAAGAGAGAGACAGAGAGAGAGACAGAGAGAGAGACAGAGAGAGAGAGACAGAGAGAGAGAGACAGAGAGAGAGACAGAGAGAGAGACAGAGAGAAATAAGGACAGAGAGAGAGAGACAGAGAGAGACAGAGAGAGACAGAGAGAGAGAGACAGAGAGAGAGACAGAGAGAGACAGAGAGAGACAGAGAGAGAGACAGAGAGAGAGACAGAGAGAGAGAGACAGAGAGAGAGACAGAGAGAGACAGAGAGAGAGACAGAGAGAGAGACAGAGAGAGAGACAGAGAGAGAGAGACAGAGAGAGAGACAGAGAGAGAGAGACAGAGAGAGAGACAGAGAGAGAGAGACAAGAGAGAGACAGAGAGAGAGACAGAGAGGAGACAGAGAGAGAGAGACAGAGAGAGAGAGACAGAGAGAGACAGAGAGAGAGACAGAGAGAGAGAGACAGAGAGAGAGAGACAGAGAGAGACAGAGAGAGAGAGGAGACAGAGAGAGACAGAGAGAGAGAGACAGAGAGAGAGACAGAGAGAGAGAGACAGAGAGAGAGACAGAGAGAGAGACAGAGA
The DNA here is from genome assembly GCA_011170035.1 of Teleogryllus occipitalis. Classification (NCBI taxonomy): domain Eukaryota; kingdom Metazoa; phylum Arthropoda; class Insecta; order Orthoptera; family Gryllidae; genus Teleogryllus; species Teleogryllus occipitalis. The sequence goes on along the minus strand of BLKR01003751.1, from coordinate 94,411 downwards.
GAGAGAGAGACAGAGAGAGAGAGACAGAGAGAGAGAGACAGAGAGAGACAGAGAGAGAGAGACAGAGAGAGAGAGAGACAGAGAGAGAGACAAGAGAGAGAGACAGAGAGACAGAGAGAGAGAGAATAGAGAGAGAGAGACAGAGAGAGAGAGAGACAGAGAGAGAGAGAGAGAGAGAGACAGAGAGAGAGAGAGAGAGAGAGAGAGAGAGAGACAGAGAGAGAGACAGAGAGAGAGAGAGAGAGAGAGGCGAGAGGATGATGAGATAGATATAAGAGGAAAGAGGGAAAAAGCGAGCGAGATAGTAAAAACTATATGATGCATAAAAACTATATGAGATAGTATAAATTAGAAGCTCAAAGTGAGATGAACAGAAAAATATGATATCAATATTAATTAAAAACAAGCATTGCCATGGACAAATTAGAAGTCTGAGCTTTGCAAACTATGATCTGAAAGATTAGTTTGTCATAGGAAGGAATTGTAAGTGCAATAATTTATATAGAATCATATAAACAATAATTTCACATTGATTTGAATCTTGAGAACTCCTCTTTTGAAACGTCTCGTTTACCCTTCAACTTTAAAAAATTTCTTTCCGGAAATTCATGAAGTGTACATTGTGATTTCAAGCTTCCAGCGGGCGTTACGGATGCCGATTTTCCTACAGACATGCAAGTATTTTGCAGAAAAATCGAACTCTCTTTCCGAACAAAAAGGGTTGAATTAACACGACTCCATTTATTTTCATTAAGACGCCCTGAGATTCTCAACAAGGCAATAAGAAATGTAACATTTTCCTCCAAGGAACGGATTTCGTGCAAAAAAAAGCAGTTCCAGACTGCTCGCACTTTAGGAGGAGGATTTTCCAGATAATCCGGGTAAGTGCCCGGTCGGTCGCCCCGGGCCTCGGCCGGCCCATCGATTTTCCCTCACCTGCCCACGGGCGCGCCGGCGTCCCGCCACCCCTGCGGTCACGACAGCCCTTCCCACCTCTGCCACCCCTGCTGCCATTACGTCTTTTCTAGCCTTGCTATTCCTTTGACCTCTGTCACTCCTTCTTGCCTTCTATCCCTCTACCACTCATTGATATACCTAGCGGGCTATTCCATTCCTGTAAATTCTACATCGCTTCAATTCACTCCACTCCTGTTGACTTTACCTCTTTTATAATCTCTTTGGCATCTACCATCTCTGTCTAGTCACCTCTGTTGGAGGTCTACCACCTCTGTCAACTCTTCCAGTTATCTATCTACTGGGTCCCTAATCCTTTTGCCCATTTCTACTCCTAGCGGGTTCTTCCATTCTTGTAAAGTCTACATCGCTTCAATCTACTGCCACTCCTGTTGCCTTTACCTCTTTTATATCCTCATTGCCTCTACCATCTTTGTCACCTTTTCCAGTCGTCTATCTCCTGGGTCCCTAACCCTTCTGCCTATTCCCACTTCTAGCGGGCTCTTCCATTCCTGTAAATTCTACAATGCTTCAATCCACTGCCTCTCCTGTTGCCTTTGCCTCTTTTTTGCTCGTGTTTCTCTGTTGGAATCTGCTATCTCTGCCACCTCTTCCATTCGTCTATTCCCTGAGACCCCTAGCACTCACGCTACCCTAGCGGGCTCTGCCGTTCCTATGACTTGTTCATCTTTTGTATCTACTGCTATTCTTGTCTCAGCCATCTTTATCGTCCCTATGTCCCTTCTATCTCTTGTTACCCCGACTGTCACCGATCTCTACTAACTTTTCTGTCTGCTACCCCCTGAGATCTGTACAATCTCTACTACCTTAACACTCTTCCACCCACTGCAATCTCATCTACCACCCCTGCAATTCCCACCTCTCTTGTGCTCACTGCCATTCCTGTGATCTCTGCCATCCCTTTCACCTCTACCTCTCCTCTGTCCCTTGGTATTTTGCAATATCTGCTGTCCCTTCCCCTCTCCCACCGATTGCTGTGGACCCTGTCCCCCCAGTCGTCCCCACCTCTATCCATCATCTGCTATCCTTGCCCCATCTGCGCCCCTACCTCTTCCACATTGTTCAACGACTGGCACCCTTCGCACCCCTGCAAACACGACTATCATGTCATTTCCTGCCGTCCCAGCTAGATAGCTAGCTGCCGTCAGGAGGAAAATTCTAGTGGTCGGCCATTCGGAACGGTAACTTGCCGTGGTTACTTCGTTTAATTCCAAGCGATAACATACCATTAAAACCAGACGAAGCAGAACTGTAACGAACACGCAACTGACCGGATGCAATCTTTCTTTCCTCTTCCTCGTTCTTTCTTCTCCTCTTACACGTATTATCACGGATGTCGGGGACCAGTCGAGAGCTTTAGAGTGTATCCCGACTTTGATACTGCCCCGCCGGGGGAATATACCTAGGTGGAGAAATCCCCCGCTAACCGTGTAGGTCGGTTCCGGGGAGGAACACCGCCACCTCTGGTGGTAAAACATTTACTACACAAACGGGACACATGATCGCAGCAGTTGGCGTGCCCGGAATCATCAATCAATCATTCCAGCCACAGTTATATCTTTTCCTCTGCGAACCCTGCAGCCCCTGGGGCCCTTGTCAGGGACTTCGCCTCGCGGTAAATGATGGATCGCTGACACACCGCACCACATCGAGGCGCCCACCGACAGAGGACTTTGTTCCTCCGCGCTCCTTTTGCATTTACTTCTGGTGCAAAGATGAGCTTTGCAAAACCGCGTTAAACGTTTGGTTGTAATACTTTTCTGATATATTGACTCAACGCAGTTAAAGACAGGAACAAAAGGATCGTTACTAACGGTCGGCCGCTAGTGACTTTAAGTTCGCCGACCTTTAAGAACAATCGAAACAAATTAGTATACCTTTCCCAAGAAAAGGCACTTCTAAATCATGAGTTTTAGTAAGAAGGATCTTGTTACGAAAAATATTGAACAATGCACAACCTATATTACAAATAACGGACTTTGTTATAAACGTCAGATATCGCCTGAGTTTACATACTTCACGTAAATCCGTTAATTACTCTATTTCGGACTAATGCTAATAACTATATCAGCAGAGTTGAAATTTTGGACGAGTGGATGCGGATAGGGGTTTTTGGTTGGTTGGTGATGAAGTGTGTCGCACCCGTCAACTGCACATTTTTGAGGTGATGTAGAACTGGCGACGTTGATGTTTTACTATGTTTTCCTTGTGTCAAAAAATCCCCTTGACACGATAACATAAGCAATATAATAGTCAAACACTTTTCTCCTATTCTGGCCTTCATCACAAATATCTATAATTCTTGTTCAGATCGGATATTTTCCCATGACCCGGAAGCACGCTGTCATCATACCGATTCCCAACCCAAATAATAATTCCTCATCAGCCGCACGAAGTTACCGTCCTATCAGTTTACTTTCTACCCTTGCAAAAATGTTGCAGAAAGCTATCCCTACGCGTTTAAAAGCATTCCCGATTCAGACCAACGCAATTACCAAAGAACAATTTGGCTCACCGAGAAGATATCTACAAGTCATCAACTAATACAATAGTCCGAATACATTCACACAGGCTTTCAAAATAAAAACACACAGTCGGGATTTTTATTGATATCACTCATGCCTATGATAGAGTATGACATAAAAGCAATTATCTACAAACAAACAATGATAGATACCTCTTATTATCTTATTCAAATAATATCCACCTACCTCAGCAATAGAACATTTTAGTATTCGTTAACTGCCATCATTCAAATCGAAAACCCGTAAGTGGAAGTTTACTACAGGACTCACCGATATCTCGTGTCCTTTTTAATGTATACATATCTCACCTCCCGAAATTAGACAACGTACAAACGGACCAACTCGCGAATGACACAACAATTTACCTATCCGGAGATTCCCTTTCTAATATCAGAAATTCTCTTCAATTGTATATCAAACTTATAGATAGTTAGGCTAGATATTTCAAAATCAAACTAAATCCCACAAAACAGCTAAAAAAATATTTACTCTCAGACCCTATACACTTCCACCACCGCTTACAATAAATAATGAACCCATTAACTGGCTCTCCCCAAACAGTTCCGTGAAATATCTGGGTCTTAATATAAATACTAAACTCAACTGGAACCAGCACATCCATATCAAAATACAGCAAACAGGAAATAAGATACATCAACTAAAACCCATCATTAATCGATCTTCCCACGTACCATTCCCAACAGCCATAACCCTCCACAAATCATCATTAGACCACTCCCCCTTTACGCCTGCCCAGTTTGAATATACGCTGCAAAAACAAACATTAACAACCTTCAAATAGTCCAGAAGCAATTTCTTAGAACGAATCACAAATGCTCCTTGGTTTGTCATAAACTTACAACTCTACAACGAATTCCAACTTGACTCCAATTAATACCAAATAACTCATCTTTCTCCTCAAATCTATCACTCCACACACATAATATACGCTAAATTTCACACTTAGCCAAATTCAGACTTTGAAGAAAAAACACCTCACAGAAGCGAATTAAAAATAGATACTCATGACAGGCATTCCTATTCAAATTTTACGATTTGGATTGTTTTTAGACGTGTCTGAAGATTTTCTCTCGCAAATTAGTGTGCAATACAATTTTAGGTAAACTGCAAGGTAAAACCTTCACTAAAAATATAAAGTACTATTTTCTATGTATATTTGTGTACTATGTATTATGATGTATGTATGCTCTGTAAAAAATCATAATAAAAATGAATCTCTGGCAAAAGAGCAACATTGTTGTTCATGCATTGGATCACATTTATTTGTAAAGTACTCGCGGATGTAGAATAAGTTATCTCTTCGGGTAAACATCTGAGCATTAAACATTAAAAAAATTACTTTTGTATCCATATCCTTTCGAGAGTTTGAAATTATAGTTTAGATGTCTCTTGTAGAACGTAATGTTTTTCAAAGATGTCGATTACGTAAAATAAAGTCTCGAAGACAATTAAAAACATGACAAAGTTATAACATGGTTTAGCACTTGTATTTTCTTGAAGTTGAATGTACTGAAATAATAAATTTTCTCAGTCCTTCGTTCATTTAACTATTCAGCATATTTTTAAATGCAGACCACTTTTCTGCATTTGACCACTGTTCAAATTATTCATATCAGGCAGTAGAGCTTAATATATTTGGAATTTGGGTCGACTGTCCGACTTTGCCGGCTAGCCAAGGGTGTCCCTCATGCCCAGGCCTGGTTTAATTCCCACGCTTTGGGGGGGGGGGTAAGAGAGACTTGTGGCGAAAATGAATTTCCTTCAATGTAACTAGTAAATTCTGCCTGCCTGATATTTTATTCCACACACAGCTACAGAAACTGAGACGAATTTAAAGGAAAGCCGCAACTCCATTTTTGCTTCAGCCGAAAATCGAACCCCGTATCACACCGCAGGAAGCTAGTAGGCTACCCATGAGCCATCCCAGAGGCTTTGTAAAGGTTTATGACATTTATAAAATTGATTTACGCGTAAGCCTTCACTCAAGAGATGGTTGTGAATATTCATACGTAAACGTATCATCAATAATTCATTTTTATTATAAATCAAAATTGAAAAGCTTTTCAGAGAACAAAAACGTTTTTAATTGGATGTGAAAGACCCTTATTTTCTATACAAGGTGATAGAATTAATTCATTTATTTCAGATTTGTTTCATGCCGTTACATTACCCTACGTGTTTCTTTTAAACTAAAATTAAATTTCAAGCTCTCTTCAATGTGAGAGACACTTCATAAATCTCGACTCGCACGATATGCAATATCAAAGCAATGTGATTTCATCCATCAAAGAACTTGTATCGAGGAACGCATTGTGTCTATTTCCTCTTTCTCGGGTTCAGATTGTGTCTCCAGAAGGAGAAGTAAAGAAATCAATGTGCTGATGAAGTGGAGAAGTCCTTGCAAGGAGAATTCTTTCGACAGTTGAAGTCTTCCCTCGTGAGAGAAACAACGAACGTACGACCAGCGATGCACGTCACGTGCGGCACGGGACGTGCGTCTTCGATTCTCTTTGTCCGCGTTACAGTATCTTAATATCATTTTTAGACGTCACGTATTTTGTTGGTAGTGCATAAATAATTATTAGATTACAATAAATGAATGTATGTTGTGTATTATTAAGCAATGTGTGTGGAACAATTATAAGGAGAAAAATATATAATCCAAGTACTTATGTACAAGAATATTGTAAATTGAAATTACTTAAATATTTTATGTTTTCCGTGCGTTTTGGTGACGAAAACTTTGAAGTTTAAATTTTAAAAAAATCCTTACGGAATCTGAGATTTCGAGTACCTCTATTTCGATTCTTTTTCTACTTGTGGATCGTACGATAGTATTTCTTTGTCATATCCGTAGCCATATATCATATCGTCATATCCACATCTCTTCATAAACTCACATACAGACAAACTAAACCACCATGTACCGTAACACTTAGAAAATTAAGTCGGGAGATTCCGATCGAGTGAGACGCATAGATAAAGAGTCATGTGAAGGGAAGGGCTCGAAAGCGATGGAGGCGGTGGGCTGTGTGGTGAGCGCGCGCCTATGATGAAGGAGGGAGGAAGGCGCCGCTGCCCAATTTCGCGGTCGGACGGCGCCAGATATTGGGCGGCGCGACTCGGCCGACGCGGCGCCCCGCCCCGCCCCGCAGAGGACGGCGCGGGCGGCGCGGGCGGCGCGGGCGGCGTGGGCGGCGAAGAGAGTTAGAAGGCTGGCACAGGTAGTTCCCACCCTGGGATACTATCCGACGTTAAAAAACATGCGGATATAAAATTGTTCTCTAATGATTGATTGACTGATTAATGATTTCGGACGCGTCAACTGTTAAGTTCATTAGTCGCGTAAGTGTAAGTCATGCTGTGGGAGGTGGCGGAGATCTTCCCCCGCCGAATAGCGAAATCCGTCGCTGACCTACACGCCGATATATGGGTTTTCCCCAACCAGGAATCTCCCTCCAGCTTGGTACCGCCCCAGTCATGCTGTAAGCGCCCGACTGGTTTCTCAACATGTGCGGTAGTATAGTGAATGAAACTGTGGTGATAATAGGACAAGGAGGAAGGAAGAAAGATCGCACGCAGTCCGTGGCCCGTTTGTGACATACGCTGCTCCGACATTCGCCTGGTGTTGATTGAAGAACCACGGAAAACTACTGATCAGAGCAACTGTCCGCTAGAATTCTCCTCCAGACTGCGAGCGCGTTCAATGTAGGTACCTAGCTAGTGTCGAAAATCCAGCCACCAACGGAATTCGAACCTTAAGACCTCCCGATCGTAGGGATTCCGGTGACATCGATTGATGCCTTGAGTCACCTAAGACGCAAAATTATTATCTAATAAACCAATTGCAGTATTCTCACTATTAGCTTGAATGTAGGCAAAGCTACATTATTGTAATACTGTTATACGGAATATCTAACGTGTTATTAATTACTCTCATTTCAAGATAAACATGTAATGCTTGTAAAATGTAATAAAATTAGTGATAGACGCACGGAGAGAAAATATGGCTCATAGTAATGTATGAAAAGAGCATGCAAGAGAAGATCCTTTCATTTCATTGTTTTGCTGGAGTCTGTAACATCTATGATACGCGAAAACTACTTCGGGACATTTTATGGTCTTTGAATTCTGGACGCCGCGCTCTTCACTTCGCAGCACAAGAGCTGTTGAAAAAGGGCAAGGCCGATCCTTCGCATGAAAGCAACGCATTGAAAAGGAATACCTGTTTCAATGCAGAAAAATTTCGATAGTTGTTCGCTGCGAGAAAACGTGAACTGGACATAGGGCCCCGCTTAGCCAAAACTATTTTTTATTATTTTCATTATTTAATACTTACCATAGATTTTATGCAGATTGTTACTTACCGCGTTTCAAAAGCTGTCCAAGGACTTAAGAATATCAAAATTACCTACGCAGATTGTGAGCATATCTTCGTAGTGCAACCTTTTGCAGTTGGTATGGTACATCCGCATGTAATTCCAGAGTGCCAGTGATGTTTTGTCAGGTGCCTGGATGCATCCCAAAAATCTGCAAATACTACTAGAATAACCTTGCCGCTTCGTTTCCGGTGTGTGTCCATCTCTATTTGATTTTCACAATATAACGTAAATTCTTTTAGCTCCGGATTTATTCTAGAAATTGCTGGGTTGGCCACTTCCACTTTTAACACCTGATTCTCTTCGGCAATTTGAGATCTGGAAGGCTAGGATCCAACAGATGGTGTATTTGGAACTTGCAATTCCTCAGCATTTTCATTTTTGGTGCTTTCTACCACCTAGCCACTCCAAGCACAATAGATATTTTATGATGATGTCTGAAATCGGTCTACACGATTCTATCCAATATTTCTACACGAACTAAATTGATAGTTTCTTCCTGTTGATTAACATATTTTTATCTATTTTCCATTGTTTTTTACTAAAACAGCAATTCCCTGTGATAGAAATGTATGAGAATTCTAACTAGTGTACAGAAAGCATTATATGTGTCTATGATATCCTTTTAAACAGTTACAAAGAGGGATTTAAGCTAGGTAAAAATTCAGCTGTCCGGGAGTTTGCGTTGTTTGTCACAAGACAAAGATGTGTGTGCGTGATCATGCAGTATTCACAGCGGCGGAATGACTACTGTATCGAGATTCAACGCTCGCCGGTGTCGACAGTGCACACACATTGTCGTCCGTTCAAGAAAGTTCGAGAAAGAGTACGCACTCTTTCAATGGGAGGCGTGCATCATTGACCCGTAAGAGAAGAGACATCTTTCAATACTTCAAATATTATCAATGCGAAATAAATCTGTGGTGAGAAAGTAGAGGGAGCTAAATCACTATGTGTTGATTTTACGGGAAACCATTGAAGAACACATTCTGAGTAAAAATGAGATAAATTAATAAATAGTAGGAAATGGTAGGAAATTTCTTATTTTACCTTCTTTAACAGCTATTTAACTTTGTACAATTGCTATTTCATGTATTATTCCTTCAAATTATGTATTTATTTTTGTAATTTATATTCCAATTTTATTCAATTGTTCTTAGATTCTATTTGTTCACTAATATTCACAAATTATATTTTATAATTTACAAATTGTAATTTAGATATTTTGGTTTCCTAGCAATGGAGATAACCATTTTGAGGTCGAAAAAGGTTTATGCAGAAATAAACACAACAAAACAACGCCTCATAATTACTTCTGTAAATTAATAAATGTTACAAATGGTTTCATACAATTTACAAAATTTCATTTTCTGTATATCATATCTAACTCATGGTTCCAGGTGAATATAAAAATAATATGTGAACAAATGTGCGTAACTAATTTATTAATATCGATTTTTGATTTAACTTGTATTTTCTACCACTACAGGAATGTTGGCCCTCGCGGTTTTGCTCATTGGTCAGCGTTCTTGCTTTCTATGACGCGACCCCGGGTTCGATTCCTTGGCAAGATTATAATGTGCGTTTTCCTTGCAATAGGCCGGTATATGTTGCTGTGTGACGATGAGAAACCTCACTTCTCAGGTTGAGAAGACCAGAATGCGGCGTGGGGATGACTTCGTGCTAACCACATGTACCCCCTTAACCCGCGGCCGCATGGCCGGCACTGATAGGTCATGGCTGGTAGGCCATGGCCCGTACGCGGGCTGTCGCGTCAAGTGCAGACAGAAATGTTAAGCACTTGTAATCCTGAATGTACACGTGAAATAACCTCTGCTTCTGTTGTCTCTCACCGGGAGATCCCCTGGTTTGAGACTGGACGGTGGCGGATGGTTGGGTCGAATTCAACCGCAGTCTGGAGGAGACTTCTAGCGATTGGCTGATCCAATCGGTAGTTTTCTCTGGTTTCTCCAAAGAACACCAGCCGAATGTCAGACGGAAGAGTAATGGTTGCCCTGACTCCAGTGCTCCGGCGAGATACCTCGAGAGGAACTCTCTCGCAAACCAACGCCCAGCGGAGGAGGAATCGCCATCTCTCGGCCCTACCAGGTCCAACTCAGTTGCTCTCTGGAGAATCAAACCGGCCGGCTGCTCTGATCCGTAATCTTTCGTGATATCTTCGATCAACACCAGACACATGCCGGATCTTATAAATGGGATACGTACCGCTCGCGATCTTTCCTTCCTCTCCCTTGTCCTACCTTCACTCCTTTCTTACAAACACTCACATCCACAACACTACAACACGTCAAGAGACCAGTCGGGATCTCAGAGCTTGTCCCGGATGAGGCAGTACCCAATTGGTAAGAGATACCTAGTTGGGGAAAACCCCGGTTCCGGATGCGGATGTGTCTGCACCGGATATCGCTATCTGAGGTGGAAGATCATTGCACTTCCCGCGATAAGAACATGCACTTGAGTTACGTGACTAATGCCCTTAACAGTTGACGCCCCCGGAAACACTAATCAATCGATCGGCCCTACCATTCTTAGACCTTTGGGACTAATGACCAATGTAATTGACGCGCCTGGCAACACGAATTGCTCGCTACCCATGGACGGACTTCGGTAACAGCGCGCACTCGTCTAGTGTCCGTCGCGTCCGCTCCTTGGGGCGCGTCCCCTTCGCCGATCGCCACCGACCCCCCCCCCCCCGACCTTGCCCCCCGCCCCCCTCCGCGCCACCGGGAAGCCACCCTCGGGTGGCCGTTATTGGAGCCACCCATCACGCCCTATGACGTTCGGATCCCACTTCGGGACAGCTTGACATTTATTGTTACGTACGGGCCACCCCGCCGGCGGCGGGCCGACCAGACCCTGCCCCTGCCCTTGTAGCAGGCCTCTGCGCCAGGGCGGGGGCGGGGCGGGAGTAGACTGACCAGAAGGGGGTGGAGGAGAGGTGGTGGAAGCGAAAGAGCGGTGGCGAGGTTATGGTCCATGTCCAGGGGATTGGTGAGGGGGAAGCAATTCAGGATGGGATGTGGTAGTGAGACTCATAGGTGCTGGAAAAGTAGCGGTTTACGAACCTCAGGCGTATACTACTAATAATAGCGGTAGCCGGGCGAGATTAGTGATGTCACAGATTATAGTGGTTCCACGTGAATCGGTGGTATCAGGAAGATCAGGGTAGAGAAAGGTGGTATCAATTAGTTGGCGAGACACGAAGGCCACGGAGTATGTGAGTATAAAGAAGATGGGTTAAGAAATTTTTAGAACATTGAGGTGTGTCTTGTCGGAAGAGCACCAGGCCCTGCAGATAATGAGGCAAGTTCATAAAGTTAGTGCTACTGAAAATGGCTGAGAAAGTCGGAGCTCTACATGTATAGCGTAGGAAAGTGGGTATGTACTGCTCGTGCAGTCACGGGATGCAGAAGACACCAACATAGTTGGTCCATCTGCTCAGCACGCTGAAAGCTGATTCCTCTTTGGCTTCTCATACCTCCCGTGCCAACATTACAACTACCATTACCAGCATTACAACCACAACCACAACCATTACCACCACCACCACCACCATCACCACTGATCTCACCTCCACTTTTACACTAAAAGCCTCCACCAATGAAACCGCTATGACATAATTTCCGTCGTAACTCCCACCTCAACCATCGCAGATTCATCTTGAGAGTTAATTTGACATCTGACGACTCCACAATCTCTAATCTATCTTCACCGTCACTACGTCCACAGAAAACGCTGTTAGCACTAACGCCAACACTGCCATCATCACATGCGGCATCGAGATTTTTTTCCTTTTCACCGTCTCCTCCGCAACCTCCATCACCGCCGCCACCTTGTTTCCATCTCGACATGTTTTCTCCGCCAACAGCCCCTTCTCTAGCGAAAAGACCATCAACCTATACCTCACCGACATACCTGCGTCCTTTGCCTATTTATGTTTCTAAACAATTAGAGTTACTACTGAGGAACAAAAGGGAAAATACCTTGTTTTTAAAATGATGTAGAAAATAATAGTTGTCATTTGCATTATATAATCCTAAAAGACTAAATATGGCTGTAACAAGTAATGTACTACAGAAGCTTCTGATTCAATAAAGCCCATCTCGATCAGGTTTTTCCTCTTGATTACCTTGATGCATTGAGCAAATACTGAGATGACCCTTTGCTTTGGTTGTACACATAAATGTAGTTTCACTATACCCACGTTCTATAACTGTAGAATCGAAGTGTATTTTGCTATTTTGTTAACAATAATATAAAATGAAATATGTTATTCGCTTACCTAAGCAAAAAGGTTTGATTCATCAGGAGCAAACTTTGTAGGTTTCTAATATTGCCAACTTCACTTCGTTGGTACTTTTATTCATCATTGAACTACGTACAGTATTAGGGTGGAGTACAGATACTGGAGAAAGCTTGCACAGATAATACTTCCCCCACGTATGTCACATACAGTTTTTTAGTTGTTCTTTTTTTGACGAAAATAAATCAAATCGAACAACTCCTTCCGCTGTCTCGGCCACCCTCTCTGCTGGAGTGACCACGCCGTGTGATATACGGGCGGCGCGGCGCGGTGCCGTGCTGTGCGTGGGCGGGCGGGCGGAGCACGTGCTCGGGGAGGCAACGCGCGAGGCGAGGCACAAGGCGGGCGGGCGGGCGGGCGGGCGGGCGGGCGGGCGGGCGGGCGGGCGGGCGAACGCTCCGCGAGAACGATCCGTTTCCCCACCCCGCCCCCGAAGAACTTCCTTTATTCACGCGCACCCCTTCAATACATTGTTGATAGGGCATATTTTGAACCCTTTGTATTTAGTAGTAAGTACTTCGTACTTAGTACTTGGTACGGCTCTCTGTACAGTTGTAACGGGTATCCGAAGGGCATATTTTTTCTTTGAAAGTGGGGAAGATGGCATGGCAAACATATTTTTACCCAATATTTTACTCTTAATAAAGCTAATAAATGCTAGTACTCACTTGGAAAGGACGTCAATAATGATGTACTACTTACGTTATTGTATAAAATTATAGACATTTATTTCACTAGTAAGCTTTACTAAATGAAATGTATTATAAAATAAATAAGTAAAAATATATTATGTACCTGAAATCGAGAATAGATATGGAAATTTTTTAAGTGAGTATATGTTATCTCTTTTATATTATTTTCTACCACCGTTTTCAAAAATTGAAATTAGTGACTTCTACATTCAACGTAAAGAACAATATATAAATAATAATATACAGTGTCTCAGAAATGCTTGTCGCATATCAGCATTGGTATGTGGCAGGTACTGGATTGTTAATTGAACTATACATATGAAATGATAGCGTAATAAATACATCTTAACCTAACTAAATACTAATATAGAAGTTGAGGAAACCATGATGGCACCTCATAGGTTCAATTTTATTTTGAAAACACTTTACATGATCTGAAAAGGATATTTGTTTTTGATGCGAGTAGAGTGAGTAGGTTTTTTTTACAGAGGTTTAATGAAGATACATTTTGGATGTGGTGAATATTGGAGAAGAAGTTATGGGATAGGAAAGCAATGAGGTAAATGATGGTATTAAGGTTGAATTCATTTTGTAATTGGTGGTTGGAAAATAACCAGGGTGCTTTGGTGATGGTTCGTAGGAATTTATTCTGTATTATTTGGATTTTGTTGATGTTGCTTTTTACAGCATTAATCCACAGTGGGCAGGCGTAGAGAAGTGTCGGTCTGGGTATTGTTTCGTATAGTATTATTGTTGTATTATGTGGAAGTTATTGATTCCTATTAAAATGAGTGTTTTTAGTTGATGCAGTTTGTTTTTAATGTGTATTATTTTGGTGTCTATGTGTTGTTTCCGGTTCATTTTGGTGTCTATATGCAGTCCTAAACATTCAATGGGTTTATTTGAGGGTACCACGTTTTGGGCTCATTATTTAAAGTTAAAATGATTCGTAGAGTGTATAGTCTTAGAGAAAAAAAATCTGCAGTTTTATTTGGATTTAATTTTATTTTTAATGTGAATGACCAGCTGTCTATTAGGTTTAAATATAATTGTATATTGTTTTCAGTGCTGATTTGTGAGTTGTTGAATGCACAAAAAAGAGTATAGTTGCATATTTGGGGATGTCTTCTAAATACAGATTGAACAATGTGAGTGAAAGGGGGATTCTTGTGGTAATCCTGCTTTGATTAACCTGGGATTTGAGTGATGATTATCACTGCAAAGATTCTGTTGGATAGTTAGTTTTGGATTACTGAGGTGATGTACTACGGAGGGCCGATTTTCTTTAGTTTCTATATTAGTGCCTGTTACCATACTCTATCAAATGCCTGTGATACATCGAGTGAAATGAGTATTGAGTGAGGTTTTTCTAAAATGATGTGTGGAGATGTTCATTATTTCTGAGGAGTTGGTGTTGGGTGGACATATGTTCAGAAAATCCAAATTGCTCTCTTGGGATTGCTTTTGTTAATTGTAGGTGTTTTTTTAAGTCGCTGAAGTATTAGTTTTTCAAAGATTTTGGACAGAGATGGTAGAAGTTTTTATTGAGTGTCGGTGTTTGCTGAATTTGTGTTTCGTTTCGGAACGGGAAAAATTATGGCAAGCTTCCAAGTGGATATAGAATGATTTGTTCTGAAGCATGGATTCTTTATATTAGTTATGTATGAAATTGTGGGTGTTGGTAAGTGTTTTAGTATTGAATTATTAAAATTATCGAGACCTGGCGCTTTTTTATTGGGAGAGAGTTAATGATTTGTTTCATTTCTTCAGAGTTTGTGAAATGAATTTCGCGGAGTGGATCATAGTAGACTCTCCTTTCCAGTTCCTGTCGGTAGGAAGCCTTAGAATTGAAAGGTTGTGTTGTATAGAACCCTGAGCAGAAGGTCCGTCAATGCGATTTAAACAACGTGCTGCCATTAAATTGAAAGATAAAAGTAAATTGAAAGATAGGATTCGTGAGCGAAGCGGAAACATTAGAACGGTTACTGAAAGACAGAATTCCATAACACAACATAGAATTTCTAAGAATCATACAATAAGGTTTGACAAACCATCCGTACTTGCCATAGTCTTAGGTGGCGTAGGACATCATTGATGTCACTGCAGTTCGTCAGACCTGGAGGCTCAACGATGCGAGTCCCGACGGTGGCAGAATTTTCGACACTAACTACGTACATAAGTCGAATTCAGCCACTTCCTGGAGGAGAATTCTAGCGTCCGGCTTATCTGATGGGTCGTTTCTCCGATTAACACCAGGGGAAAGCCGGAGCAGTACCTTAACAAGCAGGCCATGGACCGCGCGTGACCTTACCTTCCTTGTCCTATCCTCACCCCTTATCTACACACAGTTACACGCACACACCTCCACACATTCCGAAAGACCAGTCGGAAGCTAAGAGCTCGTCCCGGTTGGGGTGTTGCCGGCTAGTGGGAGATACCTGGTTGGGGAAAACACCGCTAATTGCGTGGTAGGTCGGCGCTGGATCTCGTTATCTTGGTGGGACAGATCACCACCCTCTCTCGATAAAAACATGCAGTAAATTTACGGGACTAATCACCTTTGCAGTTGACGAGCCCGAAATCTCCAATCAATCATGAAATTATCCTAGCTATAAAATCGTAGCCAGGTGCGAAAATCTGAAACCGTCGAGACTTCTGCCGTAATGTCAACCGATCTGCGTCGCTGCTGCCACATCCAGTCTTGTCACTGAGTCAAAGAGCGATGCAATTTGAACAATAGTGTTGATTGATTGTTAGTGATTCCGGGCGCGTCAACTACTGCCATTAGTCCTGTAAATGCAGTGTATGTTTTTCATCGGGAGATGACAATGATCTTCCCCCATTGGGTGGCGAGATCCGGCGAAGACTTACCGTCGACTACGGGACTTTCCCAAACCAGCTATCTCCCACCAGCGGGGCACCGCCCAAGCCGGAACAAGTTCTAAATGCCCGACCGGTCTCCCGGCATGTGTGGTAGTGTAGTGCATGTTAGTGTAAGTGTGAATGTGTGTAAGGGGTGAGAATAGGACAAGGAAGAGGAAGGAAAGATCGCGCGCGGTCCTTGGCCTGGTGTTGGTCGGAGACGCCAGTGTTAAAATATTCCACTTTATCTCAACCTGGACGTATTGTCCTTTCCCTGCTGGTCCCTCTGCTGGTGGCGAGAGGGCGTCCCCCCTTCCGCCACGCCTTCGCCCCTCGTCCACTGCCTCGTCTCGTCCGCCCCCGCCGCCCCCGCCGCCCCCGCCGCCCCCGCCGCCCCCGCCGCCCCCGCCGCCCCCGCGCCCCGCCGCCCCCGCCGCCCCCGCCGCCCCCGCCGCCCCCGCCGCCCCCGCCGCCCCCGCCGCCCCCGCCGCCCCCGCCGCCCCCGCCGCCCCCGCCGCCCCCGCCGCCCCCGCCGCCCCCGCGCGCAGCGGCTTCAAACCTCGCTCCGAGGGATCTGCGGGGATTTGGCGGCGCTGCGTGCCGGCCGGAGCGCCGACTTTGTCAGGGCAGCGACGAATTGCTACGATCGGAAATACTGACCGATAAAAAGGAAACTGCGATTTGTTCTGTGAGAAACACAAGTTGTTTGTTTGGAGAAATTGAGCTCCATTTGTCGAAGGAAGGCTTTTTTGTTGTATGTCTTTATGCGCAGGGAATATGTGGTCAAGTCAGATTACGCTTCTTTTCTGAGCACGCTTTGTAACCCATTCCTGATGACATGCTTTACATCGGATTTGTAATGAAGCGACGCTACTAGCATTGAGGTACATTGTATTAAATTTCATCAATTTATTACGAAATCCCGATTTACACAATTGTTGACCATTAAAAGTCCTTTTTTGAAAAGTCGGGAAATTTGATCTAACTACATTGCGAAATGCGCAAGACATTTTTTTACTAACAAGTAATTCCATGTCTTGATGGTGTACGATATTGTCGTAACATGTAACATAAATGATATACGGACATTTTAATTTGAAACATAGATGTATTACTTTCCTTATTACATTTTCCATTCATTATTCATTCTTCGATACCCAATGATCAGACTAAAAGTTTTTTTTCCCAGAGGAAATGAAATCTCAGAGTTTCATGCCACAGATTGATTTTTTGGCTTTAAACAATATTTTTCAAAACTCGCGTAAGTCCAATTTCTTTTTGGCTTTTTCCTACAAGTACAATATTGAAGATTGAGATTTGTTTCCTTTGTGAAATATGTTCTTAGAATATGAATCTCCAAATAAGGCCATGAATAACTTTTCGAAAATATGAGAATTTTTTGCAAAATTTTGTGTGAAATATAGTCGTTTTTAAGCAATTATTTCCTCAAAAATATTCCAAATCTTCTCTTTAAATTTTTTCCTTAGATATTTCAAGAACTTTAAAAATTTGGGCTTGTTACATTTCCGGCAGACTCTGTATTTTTGAAAATTGCAAAAAGATAACACTGCAAAACTATAAACTTGAATATAGTGATTTTTGTCTTATGAAAAAATCTCTTCTTAAAATCTAAAGACCTTTAAAAAATTATTTTTTTGAAAAACAATTAATTTTCAATTTCTCTTAGAATATAATGTAAATTATAAAAAATCCCCAAAACCGCACCACATAGTTTCTTCAAAGTTTTTGCAGGAATAGGACAAGGAATCCTTAAAAGAATGCTACAGGTCGTTGAACTATCTGAATTGTCGAAAATCTGCAAATTTAGAAATAATGCGAGAAAATATGTGCAGTTGGAGCACCACTAGTTAGGTGTTTTGTAGTGGCCGAGGCGGCAGCGTAGCCAGGACGCAGTCGTTTCTCGCGTCGCCGCGTTAGCGTTGCTGTCGCGCCCAGCGTTCCGCGCCTCGCGCTCGCTTTGTTCTTGTAATTACCTTTGCAGGTGCTGGAGCCCAAGAAGTTCGCTCCAACCTCTGGCCTTTCCTCACTTTGCGCACAACTTATGACCTGTTGTCTCATGCATGCGTGGAGCACGTTATCTTTCTCGGAGTCGAAGTGCTGTGAAGTTACGAAAGATCAGTTGGTTTTCCAGGTTTCAGATGAAGATAGCGTATCTCGCAGTGAGTAGTCCGTTTCGCGAAGTTAAAATTTTATTTGAAACGATAAACTACATGAAAAAAAGGTTTTTCTTAATTGTCATGACACATTCACCTTTTAGTTCTAGTTCAGTACATCATAATAAGTTCCACATCGTAAAAGCCTTCCTTGGAATTTTAAAATAGGGCCACTCAAATATAACGAGACAGACTACATAACGAGCATGGCATGGAAGTTAGTAACGCTGGTTGGTGTGTGTTTAGAAGTGCTCTTTATTGGGAATCAGGGAAGAACAGCGCGAACGTTCACCAATCTGTCATTTGTCTGCTGGACGTGCTTGAAGTGAGGTCAAGGAGTCTGTGGGTGACTGACATGGAGGCCGCCCACTGTGCAGGTCAGAACGAGGAACAGCGAGGTTAGTACGTTTTTGGACAGCGCAAGTAGTGTCATTAAATAAAGTTCATGTCCGAATATCTGCTGTGTAAGATGAAAACGTCACGTCCGCATACGGTTGAGTGAAAAAAAAACGATTTAGAGAAGGTCGGATGTGATTAGAAGACAACAGTCGGTATGGACAGACTCATCGTGCCATCATCACCCTTCATGTTATTGCTTCGGCTTGAGCATTAGTCATGGTGTGCGCCATCGTGTCAGAGCATTTGAATTTTCGTAAAATCTATTGATAGTGAGTACCCTACAGTTTGACTGAAGAGCAAAAGTTGAACAGAATGTCATCACTGCAGCACGGGAAACAGTTTATTGTTGAAGAATATTGTTTCCTGTCCCGTATTGTTGTCAGAGATGAAACACGGTTTCATCATTATGAACCGAAGAGCAATCATCAGAACAAACAATAGAAAGTACAGGGATTCAACTCATCGAAAAAGTCTAAAGCCATTCTCTCAAGATCCGGAAAAGGCATGATATCCTTTTTCTTAGATTGCAAGTGCCCACCGACTATTGATTTTTTAAACCACGGTGCGACAATTAACGCACAGCGGTGCGTGTAAACTTAAGTAAATATTGAATCGGCACCAAGTCCAAAGGCCAAGGAATGTTGACAGTCGGCATCATTCTTTTGCACGATAATTCCCACCCATATTTTGCGAAGGTTGCTTCGACTTTTCTGCAGACGTTCCGCTGGGAAGTTCACACACATCCTCCATACAGTTCAGACCCCTCCCCGTGCGATTTCCGAATTTTTCGAGCCCTGAAGAAAGATATTCGAGTCCATCGATGTACTTCGAACGAAGAGGTGCACATCTGTGTGCTATCATGGTTCAGTATGCAACTACAAACCTTTTTCTATAAATTGACCGTCTCGCTTCACCGTCGGATAAATGTATAAATAGTTATGTCGATTACTTTTGAAATAATAAACAGTTTACTTACTTTTTACTTTCTGGCTACCGCTTACGCAGTAGAGAGAAAGTTATCTATGTCTGCGCGAAAAAAAACGGCGAATTATCGGCAGAAAAACCTTTATTGCCGTGCCCTGGTAATGAAAAAGGGGATAAATTCAGTTGATAAATTTAGAAAAAAATCTCTAACACGCGGTGTAGCCACAATCCATGTTTTGGTTTTCCTTGGTGCCGAAAATTCGATTGACGGCAAAACGTCTGTCCGTCAATGAACAACGCTATCCGCTAAACCGTTCAACTGATTTTCTCCAAAATTGATATTCTTTAATCGATTTGGCAGATGTCACGGCCCTTTCAATTCTAAACCGATATTTTAATTTTGGGAGTTACTTTACATGACGATCCTGGGACATTTTCCAAATTTTAAAGAAATGGCTCCATAATTTTTAAGTTTTGTTGTACGATTGTGTGAAGGACGTTTAAGAGAATGGCGCAGGTCTCACGTTCCTTCAAAACTCTAATTTATCGCAAATTGCAAAAATTCAACATATTTTCGGCGTCTTCCTACAACTACTATTATGAAGATGGAGATTTTTCCCGTAATGAAATCTACTTCTTAAAGATAGATTTTGAAATAATCTCAGGTACAAATTTTCGAAAATTTGAGTACTTATCGGGTAATTTTGCGTGAGAATGCAGGTGAGAAAGTACGTGCTGTTTTCACACCGTAGTTTCCCATCTATCTCGTTTTCATTTTAAGTATCCCTCATAGTGTATTAAATTTGCTGTTGTCATAGCTAGCTGAACTTTAACTATTGAAAATTCAAAAACTCATGGTTTCGTGATTTATATAATTGAAATGTGTACTTTTTAACACGTTCAGATCAAGTCATTTACCTTCATGTTGTATTCTGCATGGAAAAGAATTGAGGTCCGCATTTTATTCATTTGCGATAATATGAACGACAAATATATTATTGAAAAAAGAAGATAAATTATATTGATCTTAATACAAATACGCCAGGAAATAAAGTATTGACCGTCTTTCCAAAGACATATTTATTGATGTTTGATTTATTAAAAGAATGAAATATAACGTGATATTTAATATGTTAAATTTATGTGTTATTTTAATGTGTTGTTTTTGTTTAAACAAAAATGTCAGTTGGCTCAAGAAAACAATAATTAATTAATTAAATTTTAATTGACAATATCTTGTATACACAATCAATCAAATTAAACTTAATCAATAAACTGTACGTGTTGTATACCTGTTGCCACCTGAATAATAGTAAGACACTTTTATTGCTTTTTTATGGATTTAACAGATTAGTTAGCTGGACCCGTGGGAGAATTCCGACTGCTTGATATTTTAATGATTCTTACTGATGAGTTTAACAAGTTCTGTAAGTAAAACGGGACGGAAACAAAATTAGAAAATTTAACTTTATGTAATAACGGTTACCTGAATGATAATGCTTAATTCCACTTTGGGTAAAATATGATATGATTTCGAAACTTCAAACATAAACACTACATAAAGTTGCAACTTGTAAAGAATTTCTTTCCCTTTGAAGCGTTTAAGAAGCGGAGGGAGGCGGCTGGGCTGAAATTTCATTTCCAGAAATTGCCGTCTGCGTCTGCAGGCAGTTGATACCTGACGACATTTCCCGCCAAGGAGGCGTCACAGCAAAGGGCAAGGAAATTTCACCTCTCAGTCCTTGGTGCCTCTCGGGGAATTCTTTTAATTAATATAGATTAAAAGAAAGCCTTAATAAATACGCGCGGAAGGCCCGAAACAAACGGAAAGGAAGTTTCTCTCTTGGAAACAAAAGAGGCGACGTTCTGACCCCGGGGCGGCGGGCTGTGAGGAGAGATACGCGAAAGAGAGTGTTGGTTGGGAGGTGGCGGTGGAGGGGAATGGAGGTAGAGGTGGGGGCTGCGGAGGGGATATTGTCTCTTGAAAGACGTCGCCTTGGCCTTCACCTCTGGTCTTCTGCCTTGCCCATTGGAGACGTTATTGCTTCAGACGTGAATTAATTCATCAGCTGAGGATCGCTTACCTCAAACAATTCAACTTTGGTGGATCACCTGACTTCGCTGAGTCGTTATTGCGTTAGACTTAATTCCTCAGTTGACGATCGCTCATTTCAGTCAATTTTATCGTCTGACTCAACGGACTCGTTTTTGCTGTTTTTTGAATTAATTCATTGGCTGGTGATGGTCCATCTGCAACATATACCTTGACAGTCAGCTAATTGTTTGTAGTTTGCAATTTGTGAGGGTTATTAGGGGGATTATGTCCAATCTTTCAGCGAAGAAGACTTTGCCAGTATGCGCACAATTTTCATATCATCTCCCTAATCACAATATGAATTATTGTTTCTTATTTATAAACTCATTTTTTTCTTAATTTACTCTTTCTTGCTATTTTGTGAAGCTATTTTCTATATAATGCTGATGTTCCTATAACTGTGCGTTGTCATAATATAATTTTTAACCCATAATTACTAGGTATATCCATGTAACATAAAGAATGGTATACCAGTTTTAATTTGTATTCTGCAGAATCCTTTGAATATTTTGATTACGCTTTCTCTAACAGTGGCGGTGAAATTTATTTTTGGCGATTTTCGTTTATGTCTTCAACCTTTACAAAAAATGTATGAAATGAATTAAAAAGTGCCATTATTTGATGAAAAACCTTCCTGAAATATCAGTTATTTGTAAAAGTAGTCACTTTTTCATAACCATGAGATCATTTCCACTGCCACCGTATCTCCCATCACTTTTCTTACGTTTTGTAAAGAATGCTTACCGTTTGCTTTAAAATAAAAATGAAGTAATGTCGCTTCAATCTTCGGACAAAATAAACATTAGGTTTTTCAGTCAGAAAGCTTGGAAGATGTAATATGCAGTTCGTCTTTTCTACATAACTTCAAGAATTTGGCTGATATCGCAAAATACGAAAACATTAAAAAAATGTATTGGTCATATTGGTTCACGACTCAATTATTTACAACTAGAAAAATCCAAATATTTTTGACACTCTTCCCCCTGACGTCATTAACCTATTATGTACGATTTGAACTTATGCCAGCGGTTGTGAATGAAGAAATCTCAATACCGTTACAGGTCATATATCTGAAAGGATGAAGTAAAAGGAGAAACTGATTTCAATGAAGATCAAGAAACAAAAGAGATTAATTAGATTTCCGCAGTGCTTGGGGTGTTTACCAGGGGGACCGTTTTAAGAAGAAAGGAAGAAAGAAAAATAATCTGTGAGGGGTTTTTGATTTCCTCCATTCAGTTACTCTCGTCGCAAAGTGCAAAGGGGCGCTGGGACTGTGCTGTGGGTAGGAGTCATTAGGTCGCCCGGAAGAGGGTAGGAGATGATGCCAACTCTTCGTGGCTGAAGCTGCCGCAGTCCCCGTTGCCACTGCTAAGGGTTCTAAACGATGTTTGTGATTATTTGTCGTCGAGAATAAAGCGAGGAGCTTTTCCTTTATAAAATGTATTCTTAGATTAACAATAATACAAAATAGGCATTACTATGACCAAAACTATACGATAACATATTTAAAATATGTTATTGGATATATAACATTAATAATATTATTTTAAAGCCTTTAATTTACCCCTTCCAAATATCCAGATGTTGTATTTTGATGTTTAATTGGCATGAACCGATGTCTGCAAGTTATTTACATACTTTAATAAATAGTTCTGAAGAAATTATGACACGCCTATGAGAAGAAAAATGGTAAAATATCACCTTTTATTCAACCAGTTGCATCAGCTTCCCAATTTCTCCAACAACTGTTCTAAAACAACAAGCCACCCTTCGTGCCACAATATCCTATTTCCAACTACATTACAAGCATTTTGCCCGACGACGAATGGTTTTATTTATGGCTATGCGCGATACGGAGAAGATCTGAAAACACGCGATGTGGCGCGAGCGAAAGGCAGAAACTCAGGCAAAAATTATGCTAGAAAATCGATATTAATGGGGTAATAGCTCCGAGATACGCGATAAATTAACTCGGGGGATCTTTCGGTGGGGGGTTGTTGTTTCGGAGAGGTAATTTATTCGCAGGCGCCCCGCCACCCTCGATCCACAGCACCCTCCTGGGTCGTTTACTCCACTCCGCCTGGCCCCACCATGTGCCGCCTTCTGCCTGCACCCCACACCGCTCGGAGCTCGAACATATTTTTTCTCACAAACACCTCCAGCAAATGGATAAATGGAACACGCGTGGAATCCACTGGATAATAGGTGGTGATTCAAAGAGTTCTATTATTAAAGTAGTGGAAATATTAGTTTAGCAGCACAATCGACAATTTGATTTGCTTCGCTTGTGCATTTTTAAGTTGAAGGCGAGGCTTAGGCTTTCGTCCGCCACGACTAACATGATTTTTATCATAGCAAACATCACATTTCTAAAAACAATCGTTTTACACGTAGGGTCCGTAAATACACGAAGGGCATACCATGTCTCGCTTCCCTCATGTAACAACTATCAAAGTAATTCTACTTCATTAAAACTGCTATGGAGATTAGTCCCGTTAGTGTCGTGATTTGTTTTTCGCACGAGGTGGTGGTAATTCGTTGTGAATGCGAGTTCTGGTAAGATCCCGCCCACAAGTCGGCTTCCCACTCCACGTAACTCCCCCAACTAGGACAAGCTCTATTCTTCCGACTTATTTGGTTGTGTAGAACCTTTAAGTGTGTGTGTGTTGTGTGTGTGTGTGTGTGTGTGAGAGAGAGAGAGAGTGAGAGAGAGAGAGAGAGAGAGAGAGAGAGAGAGTGAGGATGGAGACAGAGTGTGCGTATGTTTGTGGAACGGGTAGGAAAGACGAAGAAAAGATGGGGCGCGGCGGGTAGCCCGTTTGTTAAGGTACTGCTCCGGCATTCGCCTCGCAATGATCGGACAGAGCACGGAAAAGGCCCCTTACTTCCACACCGCCCTCCTCTAACCGCCGCGCGCCGCCCCGCGCAACCATTCTCGCGGGCGGGACGGGGCTGGCAGTGCGAGCAGCACAGCTTGGCGGTTTCGCTCATATAACGATTGGCGTATCGGGCTGTTGTTCCCAAGTTTGCGGCTTAAAATTCGGTCGAAGCCGTGGATATTTAAGGGCGAAAAAATCATTCGTACGCATTCCTTTGGAGGCGAAGTAAAGTCGACTGTCCCATGTTGTAGATTTACTGTATATAAAAGATTCTCAAGCCTAAAAATAAGCCTCTGAGCTAAACCCAAATCGCCCGTTCCGTCGCCCACTTGACATCTTCTTTCTCCCCTAGATGGTGAAAGGAGCGTAGCGAAATTTGAGTTGTCAGACGCAAGAGCGGCCGATAATTTGAGTCTCGCCACGTTAAAATAAGGTGACATTGAATTCAACGGTGCGACACTAAATACTGAGCAGGATACGATAGGGGAAGGTAAAGGGGAGAGAGGGGGGACCTGTTCGTTTTGAAGAGCTGGAGATGTTACGAAAAGTGGGTTGGAAACCATTCAGATTAGTTTGGAGTAAATATTACTATCAGAGCAACGACAACAGAATATTAAAACAACTCTAGATCAGTGATAGTGAACCTATGACAGGCAAGTTAGAGGTGACATTCGAACTCATTTTGGGTGACAAGCCTTATGAGCGACGAAAAATCGCATAATTGGAATGTTTCTCTCTCGCAACGGCCGGAGTTGGGCGGAGTAATATTATTACTCACGTTTATAACGATTAATAATACATTTCTAAAATCAGATGCCCGGAAGCCGGTGGCCGAGATCGCTAAGGTAGATCCTTCGGTCCGAGATTACTACAACACCACTCGTGTCCCGCCTCGGGCATGGCTGTATTTGTGTTCGTCCTTTCACCTTTGATCATCACTATATCATTTCATCTTCACAGTTACCAAAACGTTACCTCTAGTAGTGGTCGCTAATGACATAGATGTTGATGCGACATTAAATAACAAAAAATAAAATAAAATAAAATAAAAAATTAAAAAATCGAATGTGAACATGGGTGTTGTGTAGCAAATATACATAGTGAAAACACTGAAAATACATTGTTCCATATTGACATTAACATGAAAAGGTTGGGAATCGTTCTATAAAAAGATTAATCTTTAAGCATTGCATTTTATTATATTTGCTCGAGTGACAAAACATTGTTCTGGAAACGGTGTCGTTTTTCACAAGATGTGCAACGGGTAAATTTCCCGTGCGGTCGAGGGCATTCGGCAAACAGATGCACTTGATCGCTATGTTCATTACGAGACAGGAGGGGCGGGGGTAGAAGAAAAAGATTCACAGTGCGACAGTGCTCGACGAGACATTCTGCATGTAGGATAATTAATTATACCACCAAATACTATTTGTTGGTTATACTACTATCTTTGAATTGTTTCAGGAGTTCAATGACACTGGAAAAAGTTAATAGGTAAGAACCCTATTAACCTTTTGTAAATCTCATTGATATGTATTTGCAGACTTGAGGGGAGAATAAAATAATAAAGATTTCATGATAAAGGAAATGGAAGTAGCAGTAGCTGACCCTTTCAAGCCGAATGGACCAAGATGTACGGGATTGTTGTCAGAAAGTGCGTACCGTGTAATTAAGCGGTAGTAAGCAAAACGTGGAATGTAAAGAGTCATTTTGAAACTAATCGTTGTCAGCTCTTTAAAAAAAATCTATGAAAGGAAGGAATACATTTCTAGGCAACTGCATACTATGTTAAATAAATCAAATTCAATCAGTAAATTTGTAAAATGCACTGCAAATTTAACATTTGCAAATTACGGTATTGCTCACCCCACAGCTCAGAATGGAAATGCCGTCAGTGACGGAATATTTATCAAAGAAACATTTCTAAAATATGCACCAGCTCTATTTAATGATATGGAAAATAAAGATAATATTATTAATAGAATTTCTGAGTTACCACTTAATAGACATAATACCAAAAACAGAATAATATATCTTAAGAAAAATCTACCACATCAATTAAAAAGTACTTAAATAGTTGTAAATATGTTTCTATTTCTCTTGATGGAACTACTGATTTACAACAAATGCTCTTTTGGTAATTATTATTAGATATTCTGACGGTCTCGCAATACGAAATGAGTTGTTAAAGTTAGTATCGCTACCAAGAAGTACACCAGGAAACGAAATACGTGAAGTTGTCGTAAAAACATTCAATGACCTAAACACGATATATTGAAAATTGTGTCAGTCACAACAGATAGGGCACCAAATACGGCGATAAAAATGTAGGATTCCCGTAATTCTTTATGGGAGTTACTAGACATCCACTTGTACTATATTTTCATTGCATTATCTATTAGGTGTTGGGTTGCCAATCGGGATTCTCAGAATCGAATGACTTAATGTCAGTTGTAACAAAAACTGTGAATGTTTGTGAGACTCACAAAGTTTCATATTCCCAGAGTTTCATTTTCAGTATTAAATAATATTAAAAATAAAAAAATCGGTTAACAGATGACGTTAGTGGTCTTTGTTTGGCCTTCAAATGCATCAGGCCAGCAGCAAACGTCAGCAGCAAAAAAAGAAGTAATTTCTCAAAATATATAAAATAAATACAAAATATATTTTTTTACTATAAGTGCAAATATCAAAGAAACATTACTATACGTGACACGGTGCCAGATTTAAGATAGAGTTTTCCAAAGTTTTGATATGCCGAGCTCAAAATATTCGCTATCACTGCGCGAATCTAGGCTACAGATTCACAATTACAAAAATGATGTAGATCAATCATTATTGAAAAAGTTGATAACTATAATTTACAATTAATGAAGACATGTTTATATCATTGTACCATGTTCATTATCATTGCCTTTGTAAATGAGACTTGCTGCCACAAAACAACACTTCGCTCGTATTCCACCTTATTTTGCAATCATTCACCAAGTGTTCATGTCCAAGAACAAATTGCGCATGAAGCTGTTGCGTCCACAACTCGAGGTCAGAGGAAGGGTGCGCGGGGCGGTGGCCGGTTGGGGTGGAGGGGACGGCGGGGACAGGGCGGAAGTGAGTTTGCGGGAGGAGCAGTTAGTATCGCGCAGCTCAGTCCCTCACCCGCTCCGTGCCGCCCCGCCCAGCGCAGCCGCGCCCCGCGTCGCTACGCCCCACTCCGCCCCGTTCCGCCCCGCACCACCTCCTGCCCCCGCCACCACGTGTCGCCCAATGCCGCCCCGCGCCCCGCCCCGTGCCGTCCCGCCTAACGCCGCCGCGCTCTCTGCCACCCCGCCCCGTGCCATCACTCCCCGCTCTTCCATGCCCCGTCCCGCGTCTTCCCGCACCGCTGCGGCCCGTCACCGCCACCCAGTGCTGCCTCGCGCCACCTCGCCCCCGTGCCGCTACGTCCCGCGCCGACCCGCCCCACTTCATCCCTCGCCGCCCCGTGCCTCCCCGCGCCGCCTCGCGCCGCCCAATGCCGCCCCACCCCACCCAGCCCAGCCCCGCCCCTCTCCACTCTCCGCCACCCCGCTCGAGCCAACTCGCCCCGCTCTTCCATGTCTTGCATCGCATTTTCCCGCCCCGCTCCACCCCACACCACTCCGCCCCGCCCCCCTGCTCCGCTCCTCCACGCCCCAACCCCGGGCCGGCCCGCCTCGTGCCGTGCCGTGTGGGGCGCCTTCGGCGCGCGGCCCGTGCCCGGCGTGGCGGCGCGTGCGGCGGCCCCAGAATGGAAATCTTACGGAGAGCGACCTTTCCCAGCGAAGAGCGCGGGCGGAGACGGCAGCGGCCGACGCGGGGGCGGGGCAGTGCCTTCAAATGAAGTCGCCTGCGCCACCGCCCTTTGCTTGCTTTCAATTTGGAACGGTTCAGCTCTGATGAGAAGGCTGCCTCCGCCTCCGCCTCGCCTCCTGAACGTTGTTACCGTGCCTCCATGAAAATTGGAATTTCCGTATTGCATGCTCGGAGCCAATCGCAATTCTTGCTTACCGTGACGTGACTGCTGATGCTCACTTGTTGAGCCGCAGCTGGAGCGCCGCTCCGCGAGTAGGCGAGGGGGGTGAGGGGATGGGGGAAGGGGGAACCCGTTCGTCTCGCAGCGCACGAGGTCACTGAGGACTGGGACAGTGGGCGGAGTAAATGGCGGGGGCGGGAAAGAAGGACCGGGGAGAAATGGGTTGGTCAGGAAGGGGGAAGGGAAGGAAGGAGCTTGGCGGGGTGGGGCAAGGAGGGGTCTGGCAAGGGTGTGGGTAGGGGTGGGGGAGGCAAGAATGGGGCATGGTGGGGGTGGGAAGAGAGGGGTTGGTCAAGAAGGGGGAAGGGAAGGAAAGGACTTGGCGGGGTGGGGTAGGGAGAGGTCAGGCAAGGGATGCGGTAGAGGTGGGAGAGGCAAGGATGGGGCATGGAGGGGGCGGGAAGAGAGGGGTTGGTAAGGGAGGGGGATGGGAAGGAAGGGACTTGGCGGGACGGGGAAGGGAGGCGTCTGGCCAAGGATGGGGTAGGGGTGGGAGAGGCAAGGATGGCGCATGGAGGAGGCGGGAAGGGAGGGGCCTGGAAGGAAGAGTCGTGGTAGCGAGAGGTAACGCGGGACGGTAGAGGATTGGTCAGACAGGGGCAGGGAAGGGTCGTGGCGGGGTGGGGTAGGAATGGGCAGCATAAACGATGAGGCATGGAAGGGCGGGGGAGAAATGGATTGGTCCGGGAGGGAGCAAGGAATGAAGGAAGGAATGTGGCGGCGTGGGGTGAAAGACGGGAGATGGGACATAACGGGGTGGGCCACAGAAAAGTTGGTCAGAGAGGGGAAGAAATGGACGGAGCAGAGCGATAGTTGGCAAGGCGACGACGCGAATGTGGAACGGTTGCAACGGAAAATCCGTCGCAGCCTGTGAACGGGTGCGGGGACGGACAAGTTGCCGGGGTGGGAAGGGGAGAGATCAGTGGGGAGAGACAAGGTGTTGCGAGGAGGTGGGCGTGGGCGATGTCGTAAAGGGGGGGGGGAGGTGACGCAGCGCGCGGGCGATAACCCCCGGGGAGGGAGATGGCAGCCGAAGGGCTGTTTTCTTTAAATCGGCGCCTCGCCAGATTCCGCTCGAGAGCAGGGATGTAATATATATCCTCGCGGGAACTTCACAAATGGATGGTA
Organism: Teleogryllus occipitalis; assembly: GCA_011170035.1. Taxonomy (NCBI): domain Eukaryota; kingdom Metazoa; phylum Arthropoda; class Insecta; order Orthoptera; family Gryllidae; genus Teleogryllus; species Teleogryllus occipitalis. Next base: position 64,983 of record BLKR01003751.1, on the reverse strand, counting down.
ATCCAGAGGGATATAGAAAGCTGTTGTGGAATGAGCGTCATTTATTACTTGCTAAGAAGTTTGCCAATATTTCCTTCCGTTCTTTCCTCAGGCATCTATATCGCATCGATAGCTTCCAGATTTATTTATTTTGTCGATGAGTTTTTGTGAATTTGACATAATACCAGGTAGACACGAGATGAAGGAGATGAATTCGTGTTATCTCCATACAGATTCATAAATAACTTCCATTCTCCTGAGTTATATCCTTTCTGACAATTAAATTGAATTTACAGTTCCTATAATACCCAAAGAAAAAATTTGGAATTAATTTTGAGAACAACTTTTCCTCATCTGCTTCACGCGAAGAACTGAAGTACTTCGTATGTCACCATAAATAATACCTAAAAACAAAATCATTTAATGTGCTTTTGAAAAAGGATGGATATAAATTGTCCACAAAATAGCAATGACAATTAATAGTTAACTAGTATTGTTGATAGTCAGACTAGCTTTAATTTTCTTCTCCTGATAGTGGAATGCGGCGTCTCTCGCAGGCAAGCTTCCCTCTTCTTCTCTTTTGCCAGTCATCTTCGTTGATGTGAAGATCTCTCATTGTCTGTCGCACAACATCATATCGTGTATGTCTTGGTCTACCTCTCTTTCTGTGCATTGGCACCTGTCTCCTCCAAGTTTTTAATGGCCATCTTTCCTCCGGCATTCTTCTAAGATGCTACCTAATTTTAACATTTTCCTTTCTATGGTATCCATTATATACGAAATGACACACATTTGCTGCTTTATATTTTCATTTCTGATTCTTTCCATTAACGTTACAATGCAGCTACGTCTCCAAAACTCTATTTACAAGTACATACCCGTTAACTTTTTCTCACTGTGTTTTGAGATCTCCCACAATTCAGCAGCAAACAGTGATATCATTACGTTGAAAGCTATAATGAAAAGTCAATAACTATTCATTTAACGTAGGGTTTTGCACATAAATGTTTGTGATTTCTTCATCACTGTGGTGAAGTATTTCCGCCGCTGCTTTCCAAAGAAATTTTAAAAATGTCGTCCTGGAAGAGAGCGTAGTTGTAGTTTTTTCTAACCTCTATCCCTCAGAGCTGTTTTGACAAGGAGGACAATGAAAATAAAACTTATGGAAAGTACAATATAAATAATTTGTATTTGTATGCTGATACTGAGTATGCATTACATACATTCTATATTTGGACCAGGATCACAGGTAATATATGAAAAGTAAGAAAACATGCGAGCTGTTTTGTAAGCGAGCATTTGAAATTAACAACCCACCCGTTTTGAATTTGTATCTCTTTTGAAACACAAAACCAATGAGTGTTACACTTTGCCACCTAGTTCATTAGTGATTTCGAATGAATATAGTTGTAATTATAAACCTGTTTTTAACCAATGAATATAATTCTAGGGGCGGATTCCATCTAAACGAAAACCTCAAGCGACTTCATTAAAATAATAATTACGGAGAAAAGCGCTTAGTTGGCTTTCTTTTGCTTTTATATGAATTCATAATGTTACAGAATGAAACTTCAATTAACAAATAGTCCATGTTTACGAAGAATCTGTAAAAATGAGTACACCGTCTAAATTAGGTGATTCATATTCACCTTAAATATATTGTATATGTAATTATTACATTAAAATAACAATTTGGATAATTACTGGCATATGTGTTTATTATAACAACTGTAAGCTGTGGTTAATTGCTATCACAGTAAAAGCAGCTTCAATGTCACGAGTATATCGTCTGAAGGTTTATTGTACCATTTAAAAAAAACTTAAACATGTTACCAATATTTCTATCAATCCCTTTAATAGTATGTGGAAATACTCCATTGTTTTGCATTCCCAGGAATAAATGTAAATTATGGCCTTATCATTATTTGTAAAGACCCAATAATGAAATATATTTGAGTAGGCAGGCAGAAGAGCAGACCTCATGCTTTGAGTTTTGCAATTAACAAAGCATTATTATTATTATTATTATTATTATTATTATTATTATTATTATTATTATTATTATTATTATTATTATTATTATTTGCGTATTATTAAATGTTCCGAATATTTTTGACCATGCTAATTGTTTCCTTCCGAGGTCCAGTCACATTCTATTCTGGAGAGAGATGTGTGTTTATGGGGATTAGCTTCCCGGTTGTATCCTTTCCTAAGACATGGTTGTTAAGCCTTGAATTATGAATTGATAGAATGATGGTTAGAGGTGATTGTGGACTTTTTCAACCTTCCCAGCATTCGCCTTAATGGCCGAGGGAAACCACGAAAACCCCGGTAAGAACGGCCCGGGGTTCGAACCTGGGCCTCCTGACTGGGAAGTCAGCTCGCTTGTTATTGTTGTTATTATTATTATTATTATTATTATTATTATTATTATTATTATTAATTATAATTTTTAAAATAATTCATCATAATCCTACAAGAAAAAGTCAATTCTGAGGTCAGTATGCGATGCAGAGAGATTGAATTATTTTGCAGTGGATTACTAATGAGTCAACACAATCATTCAAATTGAATAAGCCCAGTGAAAACAGTCTCTATAGTCTAAAACAAGAACATTCGGTGATCATGCCTAACTATATTTTGGCCACAATAATTACAGAGAATTGAGAATATCGAAATAAAGTCATTTCAGCGGATGTCTTGAGTACTCGACGAACTATAGGGAACTTTCAATTTGAGATTAAAATATGCACAGCTCAAAAATCGAACGCGGGTCGCAAGAATTAGAATGTTGCGTGTAACCATTACAACACATGGTGGCACCGTGAGTCTAATAATACGTGTTTGTAGTTGTATGAGTGATATTTTAAAACAAAAATGTCTTAGATAGTAGCAAATTGGTGCGTGGTTTTCGATCATAATTTGCACTTTGGAATCTGTTTTCGCTATAATAAGTTGAAAACTGATATTTTCTCAGAGAGAATTTTTCTCTTTAAGAATGCAAAGCAAGGCACCATTCCGGGTTAACGCCTTCAATGATTGAGTAAACGGAGAAAGAAATCAAAGAGGATGGCGAATTACGCACGAAGGATATTAATAGAAATGGAAAATATAGGCAACCGAAATAGAAGAGAAAAAACGATCAGAAGAGTTCAGAAAAGAGGAAAGTATAATAATATGGATGAGAAAAGAATCAGAAGGAGAAGAAAAAGACAAAAATGGGAAATGTGTGAAAAAAGAATTATTGCAGAAGCACGATTATCCATTACTTTTGGATTTAATTTCGTATTTTGCAATGCAGCAAAGAGAGTGTACTACATAGTTTGCTCTGCGTTGCTATTTCGGCAGAGAAGCTAGCATCCCTCAGGCACGTATTCCTTCCTCATATCTCCCCTCTCCTCCATCCCAAATACGAAAACAAAAAAGGGAACGTTGTTGTTATTGTGATGCCACGGCCGTCTGCAATCGAGGGCAGCAGATTAGGGATGTGCTGCACATTAAATGTGCAAATGCGAGTAATGAATTTGCTTTTCTATTTATCTATTTATTTTTGTTTATTTATTTAACGTCAAAAGCATTTAAAACACTGACATATGGGGAGAAGTACAATTTGTACGCGTTTTCTTATGTTGCTTGTTGTGGTCTCACAACAATGCATTCTTTTTCGGCTTATTCTAATGATTTCGTAACACTACTGCACTTTAAACAATATCAAATTGAAAACAATTAGAAATAAATAAAACAATAATAACTTTGCACAAATTTCTCAAAATCAATTTTATTAAAGTTTAATGATAATTCGGATACTCAAATTTAAGGCAGGAACGCAATATTTAAAACTAAACGTTTTACCATGTTTGAAACTAAATACTTTACACTAATTTATCGTCTATTTAGTTATAATTTTCTTCTTAATTAATGACCAGTTGTGACTGAGTTGACACGTGAAAGGGGAACTATTAACCAAAAATCAAAATGTAATATTTTATTCTAACGTTTCCACCCGTAAATGTCTAATTTAAGGATATGTCAGATCTAAAACAGTGTTATATGCCAAAAAGAATAAGGACAATTGGAATCCTCCTGCCAGAGTATTTACAAGAAAACCTTAAACAAATAGCGTATACAGAATCATGTTTATGAAAATTACATCATAATTTATCTAACCAAATCATCTAAATGTAAAGCACCAGGAACAAATGTTCGTACATAAGCAACAACTATAGCATTTTACTTATTTAAGGTCGCTTTTCAGCTACTAAGGTCATATAGCGACCATGGGTATTTTGGACCAGTGAGTATTTTGGGGGTAACGGTAAGGGTATATAACCCCATACAAATATCCATGGCCGGGCGGGATTCGAACCCGCAACCCTTCAGGTATGAGGCAGCTATGGTACTTCAACCTTAGAAACACACACAATTACTTTACGTTAATTTACCGTTGGAATTCTACCGAAGACTAATCAGAGAGCAGCATTAAAAGAACATGGTGGATTTCAGATTGTATTCATGTGTGTGGTAAAGTCATTTATTTACTGTTATGTACTGAACTAGTTTACGAACGGTTTATATGCGAGTAGTGGATTCAAAGTAAGAATTCTAGCCATTTGTTTACGACTTTAACTTGACGTGGTGAATAAAATAATTACATTGGACGAATTACTTGTGAATTTGGTTCTAGAGAATCCTTGTTTATAAAATAAAGGAAACGCGAACATCACAACAGCTACTCGCATTTACATATTAAGACAAATCGAAGAAAAAGCTAGATACCACAGTGAAAAGCCTTTTCCACGACGCTAGAAACGAACCGATCAACCTTCAATACATAGAAATCCGATTAGTTCAGGCGAAATTTACGTTCCAGCTTACGTTGATCATTGTGAATGCCAAGGCTTCTTCGCCTTGCTGAAGAGAACCGAATAGTTCGAAAACAAATTGGAAAACTGGGTCTACATCTTATCCCATTTTGTCTCTCATCTCCAGACACAAAAGCTTCGCTTTTTGGTTTTGGAAAACGGTAAAGTCCCTTGACAAACTTCGTCTTTGGAACAGCTGTAGCCCGCCGAGAGCGTTTGCTCGTGAAGTGGTTTTGTGAAAAAGGCAAATATTCTTTGGCTTTACGCCTCTGTCATCTTTTCCAGATTCTCTTTCGACTTCAACTCGTCTCATCAGCTTGGAAAGTGCACGAAAACAGCAACATGGCTGTCTGTGCTACCCAAGGAGAGAAAGTGGGTGTTTCTGAAAACGTTTGAAACCATTTGTAATCAAACCAAACCACCAAACTTTTGTTTCGTCGCCCAAGTACTACCTTCTTTCTCTTGTTGAAAGGAGTGTAACGAAATTTGCGTGGTCAGACGGAAGAGCAGGCCTTGTGGCCTGAGTCTCGCCACGTAAAATAAGGCCAATTCAATTCAATTCGTACCCCACGAAGTTATGCCAGGCTTTGGCTCACGCCTTTGCTTTGGCTTTAACATTGTCAATGCTTGATTTTACGTGTAAATTTTACTACGAACTTTACGGCATTACGTTACGTTTACGTTGGCATTGTGAATGAGGCCTAAGAGGATGCGACGGCGAAGTGTGGTGGGTGGGTGGGGGTGGGAGAGGGAGGGGGCAAGCGGGGCGCCTCCGGTCGCTGGGGCAGAAACGGCGATATGCGCACGCTCCGACGGGAACCGCCTCTGTTTCCTAGCGCGCCGGAAAAATAGTCGCCTGATACGCCAGCCGACGTCATGTGATCGCTTTGAAAGCCAAGCAGCGCCCGTCGAGGTGGAGAGGGACTATCTGCCCTGCTCCCGGAGGCCGCGGGCTGCGGTTTGTTTCCCGGTCGCTATCTTCTGTGTTTGCCAGTTCGGGTCTGACTATCGGCTCTACGCTCACGTTCCGGTTCGTGAATGTGCTATTGAAAGGCGTGTTTGTCTGTGTGGAAATTATTTGTAAAAATTCATGGAAGTTTCGACCAGAAAAGTGGGGTTTGGCTCAACAATAGTAAAATATTATCACGATAGCACCACTTGTCTATGTTTCATTCATGAATAACCTGCAAAATCTATGTCAGTTCGGAAGAGGCTTCCTGATGAAATTGTAGACAATCAATACGTTTTTATTTTGTTTCGTGTGTACAGAAACTTTATTCTTCATTTTTAAGTTATGTTTCATGTTCAGATAGGACCACACTTTCAGGTATAAAAGTTAAGGAAACACATATTACATAAGTTAATCAAAAAAGTATATGAAAAAAATTAAATGGAAGTTAAACAATCACCAAGGAACGATACATATTCTCTCTATATAGAGACTGTTGTTAAATTGGTAGATTGCCTATAATTTCATCAATAAACCTCTTCCCAACCATTAAAGACAATCATATTGAAAAATATTTTTAAAATGTGTATGCAATGTGTATAAATTGTTACACCTTAATACGAGTATATTAAGCAAGACAATGTGAAACGGGATGAAGCAGAATGCTGCAGAAACTCTCGGAGTGGGTGACTTCAAAATTTGTTGGATAGGGGGGGGGGCACTGAAAGGGCCGAAAAGTTAAAAAAAGAACTGATCAAAAATAACCAAACTATCTCACAGTATGTTGTCATTGTAAACAAAACTTTCAAATTGTGTATACTGCTCTACATCAGATTGATTTTCCAAAATAATAGTTTGTAATATCTAAGTTCCATTTTGATATGTCAGAAATATACGTCTAAATGGAATAACATTCTTTTATGTCCAGTTTCTACTGTAAGGAATGGCTCTTCTTATAAAGTTTAAAACCTTTAGAAAAGATAACTTAATAGTCATTGGATGAGTAATGAAATCGATCAACACTGTTTCAGAGTCGATTCTAATTTCTAAAAATTCTTTCAAATGAAGAATTCTATTTTTTGTCCGGTAGACATGAATATAACATTCTGTTGAAATAACTCCACTGAAAATACGTTCTAAAACAAATTTCAATATCATCCATCAATATCTTGAATTGCAGTACAAAATCAAACAACAGCGATACCACTACAAATTCAATGATCACAACCATTAATGTTTAACAATGTTTCAATTCAGCGAAGCAAAATTCTGAAATATCGGCATCCAATCGGATACACGCCCCTCACTGAATCATTCCGACATTCGTAGCCTATTTCAGGACTCCCAGCTTTCTTTTTCACTGGAAGGGGACATCCCCACATTCTCTACCCACAATACCTCACCGGTCAACCACACTATGATTTATCAGCGCCAATAAGGGTGGTCGAAACGTCACCTTATTGTTTCCGACCGGGTCGTTAACCTACCCTCCGTATCCGAAAGGATCCGCCCCCAAACACATACTCCTGTTCGGAAGAGCTCCAAGGCTTATTAACCCCTTGACAGATGGAAATAAAACGACTTATTTTAGTGGCCGGACGCCCGGAGTGGTTCGAAAGTCTTGCTCGAGCGCTTCTTAATGCTCCAGCCACGTGTTCGTTCCCCTCTTAAGCGAAGGGCGGGCGAGGGCCTCCCCTCTGGGAACGAGGAAGTGAGGGAAGAAATGAGGACGAAGGGAAGGGAAGGGAAGGGAAGAATTCGTTAGTTTTGCGGCGTGATTTGTGCTTATTGAAAAGCCTCTGTAGAGGGGGCCATGAGATCTGTTTCGCGCGAATGCGACTCTTTTGTTTGGGTGTTGGAGGGGATTAAGAGGTTTTTCTGGTTACGAGCAGGGGAAGTTCCGGGACGATTTTAGTCGATGACTCCCAAAGATAAATTTGACGGCTAAAATTTAATGAGCGTAGTACTAAAACAACGCATAGATTTTAATCGTATTAGTAGCTTTATTAACTTTTTGAATTTCTGGAAACTGAGACCGAGACAATATCTGAAGATACCTGAAACAATCCCAAATTTTCTTTAAATGTTATAGGGGTTAAATGTTTTTTTCTCAAAGTGAGTCAAATTTTATTGATTTCATTATTTTGGTTTAATTTAATTTTTTGGACTTTTTTAAATTTCGTGTTTTAATTTTTTTATATTTTTATTTTTTATTCTTTATTGTTAATACTTTTATTTTATATTATTTATTGTTTATATTTTTATTTTATTTTTTATTTGTCCATTCTTGCTTTATTATATTGAAAGTAAACATTTCAATTTTCAATCTGCCTTTAATATGTGTGAGACAAAGATTTAATACAGTATGTTTGGATTCTAAGCTGCAAATAATTATCTAAAGACATTTATACACCTTTAAAGAGTTTTTAGGTATTTACTACACTATAGATGAATAATAACAGGAATGGAATATGTTTTTATTATGAAATAATATAGAATATTTATTCCTCAGGACATCTACAATTTCACTTTCTCAAATATTATGCGCTTCATTTCAGCTCGAACCAAATAATGGTATAAAAGAATTTCTAATACAAAAGAAATCCTAGCAGCAAATACCGCACATTGTAGCATCTGGTAATGAAATGAGAGTTGTTCAGCTCCATAATATCACAAAGTATTCATACAGTTGCGAGTTATTCCACTTCTATATTTCATTCCAGCAGCGTTTTGCAAACAAACACATTTCTCAAACTCATAATTCAAATAAGAGCGGCGCATGGAATAACTTGCGATACCGAGTTTCCACTTCAATGAATTCGAGGCTCGTACCTAACACATTCAAAGAGCCACAATAAGCATCAGGGCCATTTTTCTTACTATGGTCAATTCAAAACATTACGAGCCCGCTCTTTAATGGCCGGCTCCGCCACCAGCAGAACATGCAAATGATGCTCTTTTCCGTTCCGAGCGGGGCGGCGCCAAAGCGTCGGAGGGGAGAGGGGAGAATCTCTAATTCCGGCTCGAGGAGGTGATAGCTCTTTCTCATGCAAATCCCCACCAGGTGAAGGAGCGGCGACGGCAGCGGCCGCGGCGGCGGAATTCATCAAAACTCAGATTGTCTTTTGTTATCTTCATTGCGCTTATGTTTTATTCATCGCTCGCGGTTCTCGGGTGGTTCGTTATGCGGTCGCGGATGGATATTTTAAGTTGTCGCTGCTTATGGAGTCCGGATTGGTTGCTGGCAAGACTGGAATGTCGAGAGTGTGTTGCGGGATTGGCCGAATTGCACGGCTTTGGTTTTGCCGGTCCAATTTAAATGAAAACACAACTGCAGAACTTTTGAAGGAAAATGGCATTTCTCAAAGAAAGTTAGTGGTTTAAGGAGCAATTTATGAGCGTCCAAGTTAATCAAACTATTTTATCAATCGAATAGCTATTTGAAATACTGAGTTAGAGAACTACGAGTATAAGCAAATTTTTATTCCCACCTTTCCTTCACCTATGTCAATCAGTATTTTGTGAATAAAATGTTAATTTCAGAAAATATCTAGTAAACGCAAATAAGTAGTAATACATTTAACACTCGAATGCTAACATTGTATCTGTGAGATACTCACAAACTTCTTTAACTCCGAGAGTGGCTGTAGGGATGGGTACGCTCTCTTCAACCATCTTCCTAAATCCCGGAGAGTAAAAATTTAAGTGAACTTTAACCCTTTTGTAGTGAAGGTTATCGTGACCAGCGTCCAGAGAATCTCTCAGATACAATGAAAGAAAATTCGTAAGTATTTTTTATCAATCTGTATTTTGGGTTCTTATTGTTATTTTTGTGATTTTCTTCTAATTATTGTCATTCTAGATGGTAAAGAAAAGATTAGCGTTTGTGGTTTGCTGCAAATGTTCTCTTCAAATATACTGGCTCATGTATCTCAGGTATACAACGGCAGTGTATACGTAGGCTTTTTCATTATTGCACAGGATAGTATCTCCGAATCTTTGTATCTGAGAGGACTTTTTTGACCTGAATTGTACGAATGAAAAACAAGATTTAAGCAAATGTTAATAGATGACAAGGATGAGGTTTATGAGAAGAGGAAGACTGTGATATAGACTTCAAGACTTGTAGGTAATGTTCACACCTGCAGCATTGTGCTTTAGCTTGCAGTGGTGAGTGTAATACATGAAATTTGGAGAACGAAAAATACTGTGACTAATTTGTTCTTTAGAATTTATGATTTAGACTATTTTCCATTTATAATTAATTATTCAAGAATGTTTCTTATAATGTAAAGCAAATGGGTAATTATATCTCAGAATCTAGCAAGATATCTACATAATATATTTTACAAGATGTTACAATTTTGTATTTTTTTGTTATTTAAAGATAAAAGAAGGTTTGCTTCTAGTTATTTACATTTCCCCAAAATACTAATGTAATCATTGAAAATATTGTGAAATTTTTATCACATATCTCGCAGATACAATGATAGCAATAACGCAGGTTTTTTAGGATAGTATCGAGTGTTAATGGTGAAACAAGATTATTTATCTACAGCCATTGTATAGTTCTTTCATTTGATGACTGCAACCCGTTGCATAATGACATTTATTACTATACAGATTTCGTTGTGATTCAAGTTCTTGACAATTGACGGAGATGTTTTCAAACCAAGAATTGATAATTCATCTGAGAATCGTTCTAGTAAATGTTTCGTTCGATTTTGTACAGTAAAATTGCATTTAATATTATATTATGCTTGCCAGTTTGCCTTTATTGTATTATTAGTAATTTTTACGTGGAATATTATTTAAAATAAATTAAATCGTAATTTTAGTTTGATCTTATTTGACTAGACCAGTGGTGGTGATGGTGGAGAGAACATTTAACTGACATTAAGGTCAGAATGCAAGTCATTTTGTGTTATATGTTGTTGCCGTGTGGTTGCCGTTAAAAACCAGCCAGTTTTTAGTTTAAACTGTGTAATGAATCAGAGATATAATTGGCACCTCCAAGAATAAGATAAAAAGCGAAAATGGTGACGTCGGAATTATTGTCGCAACTTTTGTACTACACTCTCGCAGGCGGACCAGTAAGCCAAAACTACCCGTGAAAGGGTAGGGTAGCTGTCCGCTAGGTGACCTTGGCTGAATCCTGCATATCAACTGTCACGAAACAATTAAATGTCAAAGTTTAACTTATAAAAGTTACCATAAGTCGTAGAAAAAGTACCGTATGAAACTCGATGTAATGGTATTAATACACTCGTGTGACATTTACGATACTCGCTCGTTCCTCGCTCGTGTCGTAATATTACACTCGGGCATTAATACCCATCATTACATCATCGTATCATAATGTACTATTGCGACGAATTGATTTCCGACGCATTTTGGTATTGTACCGCCGTCGACACGTAAAATGGGCAAAGCCAATTTCTGAAGTCCCAGTACTTCTGCACATTCTGGCAGCACTGTAAGGAGAACAACGCCATCTGCTTCTTTCATAGTTAACTATTACAAAAGAACAATCTCAACCAACTGCCAACGACTGAGAAGCTGATAGGCCGGATTTCGCCCAATCAGCATATCTAGAATCAATGTTCCGTATGATAGGTGTATTTATCCTAAGGGTTGAGAGTATTGGCGCAGAAGGCACAAGGGGCGGGAATGATCACATTACGTCCTAGTGCAAGCCATTCGATGGCCTACATGAAATACATCAATAAAGATAATATTATACATTACGACATAAATATATTTAGCACATACAATAGAATTAGTGGATTTGAAAAATGTTTAATTACATTTTTCACATGATCTAGATTTACTTGCGAAAAATCAATTGAATTAATTTTAATGCAAAACAACTGAAGTATATGAACGAATATTACGAATCCGGGTCGAAGAAATGAAATGTGCGAAGGCGGCTCCAGAATCGGGAAAATGTTTGGGGGTGGGAAGTTTTGGCGAAAAAATAGTATTTAACTATCCGGTTTTACTAAATTTAACATTTTTGCAACAATTAAACTAGGTATTTAGTAATAATTTAGCATCTCTTGTCAAAATTGTTATTTTGCAATATTCAACTCTGAGACAAATTGAGGACCCTCCCGGTCCGTACAGCACACGTTTCGAAATTGTTTATAAAATGTTTATTTGTTGCAAAATTGTTAATTCGTAGTTTTCGGTTCTGGGACATCAGGGAACTCTTCCGACTTCAGAATTGCAAAAATTGAACATTGTTTATAAATTTGCAAATATTGCAATTTTTTTATTTTCTCTAAACTGTCTTTAAACGAAATGCAAAATTCCACAATCCGATCGGCGGTATCTCCTGTCATTATCGAGATACGAGTATGTAATTGTTTATAAGAAATTAGTTCGTCATGACAAGTCACATTTGTTTGAGAGTCAATCTTTTCGCAGTTACCTCACAAATCTGCTCTTCAAGTCGTTTTGCAAACGCAACGTACACTCTTTTTCCATCTGACCCTGTCACCACAGTGCTATTTGAAACTACCTTCAGAATGTAAGTCGATTGAGGTCATTGCTTATCGAGTCAAAAGCATGGAAACTTAAGTTCTTTTGAGTACAATTGTTCCCTAAATACGTAAATGCCAAGAAGGTCATCTTCTGAGATCGCACAAATTCTCCGAGCATATAAAAGAATCAGTCGATTCAACTAGGAACCCGCTACACTATAATAGTCATAACATTCACAAATTCTTTAATTTATTATGTTCTTCAAATGCTCCCGTGTCTCTGGAAAGCAAAAACCATACACCACCATTTCAATTAATAATAACCATTCTTAGAATGAATAAGTTTCTTTTTAAATTTGTTGCGCCTTCCTAACGCGTCTCCAAGCCCTTTTGGGGGCATTGGACGCTTAATATAATGCTCTTTGAAATATTTTTTATTGTAGTCAGTCATTTACTTTAGTTCCTTCGGCCAGGGGCATGTTCATATCTCCTTTTAATCGTTTGTAGAAAATCATTTCAAATTATATTATTAGCAACGGAATTGTAGAGTTTTATTGAATTTGAAATGACTGCTTGGATTATTTGGGACTTAATGAACAAAATATAGCTACCTGAACTTGACGCTATGAAAAGTAAACGCAAAATGCGACAAGTATCAGTATATTATCAATATTTGGGCAAATGTTATGAATATACCGAAGTTAATAGAATTTCTAAACTAACACATGTATTTAAAGGAATTCACAAATCAAATGCATAGAGACCAAGTAAAAATAAAACCATACACAGTACTGAAGACTACAGAAAAATAACTAAAGTACTGGATGAAAAAGATATGGGATACCACAAATATCAAACAAAATAAAACAGAGTATTCCGTGTAGTACTTCGTTATATTCACTGTCTGTGAACAAAGAAGAAGTCAAAGATGAACGTAAATCTCAGGGCCTTCTTGTTCGTAACATACAGAAAGTGCGATACAGAAAGTTCACATATAGAAAGTTCTTTTTGTGAAAAAAAGTTAAGAAAATATTTGAGACGGTTTTTGAGAAAATGTTTTCATGTAAAGTGCTTAATTTTTTAGCACAATTCACGGAAGAAAGTTCTTATTTTTCAAACAATTTTAAATTATCTCTTTTAAAGAGCTGATTTTTAGAACAGATTCTGTTTATGGAAAATATTTCTACCTTCAATTTTGTAGTTTTGAAATGTTAATATATAACAATTTTCGAAAATTCAGAGTTTGCTGGAAATGAGACTAACACTCCTTTTTTTCTGCCGAGAATAAAATTTAAAGAAAAAATTGGAACCGGTTTTTTAGAAAAAAATGCTTAAAATATGTAAAAACTGTCTAAATTCCACACAAAATTTGCGAAAAACACTCATATTTTTGATAAATTGTAGTACATTACCTTATTTCAAAATTTGCCTTTAAAGAACACTTTCCATGAAGAAAAAATCTCTAACTTCAATATTGTAGATCGAGGAAAGCACCGAAAACTTTTTGAATATTTTATTTTTCGAAAAATTAGATATTTCAACGAAAATGTGACCTACGCTAATCACTTAAGCGTTCTTCACGCGGTTCGAGGTCAAAGTTACATCAAGATTTTTGGAGCCATTTTTGAGAAAATTTTGAAAATATAGAGGTTTTTCCTAAAGAACTCCCAAAATAAAAGTGTCCGTTTCAAATTCATGGGGCCTTGAGTTCCTTTAAGTCGATCAAAGTATACCGATTTTGGAAAAAAAATCGGCACTACGGCTTAGGCACTAGCGTTGACCAGAGACTGACGAACGGTCGGACAGACAGACGCTTTGCCGTCAATCGATTTTCTGTATCAAGGACCCATAAGCATTGTTTCTGATTACACAACGTGTCAGAGGAAGTATTTTCGTATATTCTCGAATACAAACACGTTTTACCCACTTTTTCGTTACCAGGACCTGGCAATGAGTTTTTCTCTCAATTCGCCGGCCCACGATTACAACATTTTCTCTTGTCACGAAGTACGCATGAGAAAGTAAAAATGTGATATAGACGCCAATAGGTAGTAGCTGGGAAGAGGATAGGGAAAAATACAAAAGCTAACACAGACTAAACGTATTAAGGGACTTACGAGTACGAGAAAGTCTGTGCCATTTTGGAGCAACACTAGATAAGTTAACCTTTGAATCTTAGAAAGGGGAAAGCAGAATATACATAACAAGGAAAGCTGAAGCCACAGCGAATAGCTGGGAGTTTTAAACTGCAAGATTTTTTAAAAAAAAGTATTTTATGGAAATGTTCATAAGACGCTAAATAAAACTTTAATCCGTATTTTATTTTGTTGTAGATTATGATCTTCCTACTGAGTTAGTCAAACAATCTTGAAAAAATATTCATTTTTTTTGTATTTTTGTATCGAATACAGTAAATTGCCATTGAGAGATTGTTTGGTGATTCCGGGCGCGCTAACTATTATTAGTACTGTCAGTGTTGTGCATTTTACTCCTTGGGAGGTGGTAGAATTCTTCCCTCGTTTAAACGGTTGATCCGCCGTCCATCCACAACACTTCGGTTTACAGTGTTTCACTTTCAGATATCTTTCCAAGCGCGGTAACACTACAACCGCGCCATGAACTATGCTCCAATCTGGTCTCCCGTCATGTGTGGTAGAGTTGGGCATGTCAGTGCGTGTGTGTGTGTGATTGTGTGTGATTGGTGTGATTGTGTGTGGTGTGTGATTGGTGTGATTGTGTGTGGTGTGTGTGTGTGGTGTGTGTGTGTGGTGTGTGTGTGTGTGTGTGTGGTGTGTGTGTGTGTGTGTGTGTGTGAGAGAGAGAGAGAGAGAGAGAGAGAGAGAGAGAGAGAGAGAGAGAGAGAGAGAGGAGACAATAATTGAGGCAGAAATGATCCGCTGTCCGTAGTCCATTTGTTAAGGTATTGTTTCGGCATTTTTACTATCTAGTATACATACGTATATACGGCGTATAGACATGTATACGTAGTATAGAGGTAGTTGTGTAATGCTGCGCAAATAATTGGCGGATTTTTCTGGTATTTGTCGGAAAAAACAGAGGAAACTGCCGGATAAGAGCAGGCAGCAGCTGCAATTCTCCTCGAATCAGTAGCTAAATTCGACCAAGATATGTAACTAAACTCAAACATCGCTCACTGTCGGGTCTCTTTCGGTCAACGACGTAGTATTGACATGTGAAATGATGAAACTGAATTATTGCAACCTGTGCAAACAGTCGTTAAAATCGTAGTGAAAGTTTCATTTTCGTTACAAAATTTAAAATTTTCAACATTCAAGTATTCAATTTTTCAAATATTTCTTGTAAACATATCTATAACATGAACCTCTTGTCTGATTAACAAATCAGGCAAATAAATAATAACACTGTAAGCCAAAGTGTTTTCAAAAAACTACTCTCTTTTTTTTTAAATGTGACTTTCAAGTTTTTTATAACACTGGATTTCTCTAATACGTATTCGAATGAGTTCTTTGGTTAATTTCTAAAATGAAAAACCGGTATAATTTTGTGGTTTTTATAAAAACTAATGTGTCGATTTCGAAACTAATGTCGAAAAAATGTACCGATACGAAATAAAAAGGACCTTTTTGTCGTTCTGCAATTAAACGATTAGGAACCCCCGTTCTCTACCATTTGACTGAACATCGGGATCGTGAACGGCTTACTACGTAGTAAAGAGGAAGTAATTATCCAAGATATTTTTTCGACATTTTGATGAAAATGCTCAACCTAACTCGTTGCGAGTCGAATTTGATTCGGATAATATAATTTTGAGGGGCATTTCATATAAGTCAATACGAAATCTTTAAAATTTACTCACAACCTTCTCCAATTCTTTTTAACTGTGAGCTCAATGTGAGTAAAATGTTCTTACAATTATGATTTATGTTCGATTATTAGTAAATTCTCTGGAATTCGGAAATTTTATTTGAAGTTTTTTGATCCTGACTTACATCATCAAAATTGAAAACAACTTTTCTTAGTGAAATCTATCGCCAGTATACTATAAAATCTTTCAATTTTATAGTGTACAATTTTCAGAATATTTATATTTTTCGCGTATTTTTGAGATAAATAGTAGCAATGTTTCAAAAATATTAAAAAATATTTTCTCAAAAATTAATTTAATGTTGTATTTGCCGAGTTGATATTCCTCGAAAAGTAATCTTTGTAGAAGCACTCTCTTAGGCGAACGGTTAACATCGCGGCCAGTATGGTAGTCATAACTTAGTGAGTTCGAGCCGTACCTAAGATTTTTTTTGGTTTTTTTTTCATACATGAGAAGTAGCCAGGTGTAAGATTCATTGTCATATTATCAATTTTTGTTTCAATGTTTTTGTGGCCCTCAAAAGGACCGGTCTTCAGGCTATCCTTCAATAGGATGACCAGAAGCCCTCGTTCTCTACTACCTGACGCATTCGCCATGGTAGAGAACGGACGAGATTAGCAGCGCAACCTTCACTGTTTGCTACCCCATCCCTCATACCAGTTCCCACAGGGCATCTGCATTTGTTGGCTGCGGGTTGGGCCAATTTTCAGAAAGTGTTCTTTTTGTCTCGGCCCACACGTTCTCAATTGGGTTCATATCGGCGCCACAAGGCGACCAATCGAGAAGCTCGACTTGTTCCTGCCTTGCAAACCATTTCTGAACCAACTGAGATTTATGGACTGGAGAATGGTCCTGCTGAAAACGTATTACACCGTCAGGATAAAGCACCCGTACGGAAGGGACCATAACATTTTCTAGGATGTGCACATATTCCCCGCCGGTCAATCCTCGCCCATGGGGGCCTTGGTCTATTCTGTGCAACATACCTAAACCGCGCGCGCTCATCCACCCCCAACATGCCACGGATACGCGACCGGAGCGGTAAGCTCTCCTCTAGATAGCGACTGAATTCGACTTAGCTGACAAGCTAGTGTCAAAAATCTTCCTAGTCGGGACTCGAGTCTAGGACCTCAGCAATTATAAACATTATTGTAGTACTTGCGTGTTAAAGTGCTTCAAATGAAGTTTTTGA
Organism: Teleogryllus occipitalis; assembly: GCA_011170035.1. Classification (NCBI taxonomy): domain Eukaryota; kingdom Metazoa; phylum Arthropoda; class Insecta; order Orthoptera; family Gryllidae; genus Teleogryllus; species Teleogryllus occipitalis. Next base: position 47,669 of record BLKR01003751.1, on the reverse strand, counting down.
AAATTGAAAATTTTTTGTGAAAACGAGCTTCCAAATTTTGCATTTACTGAAACGCTTAAACGCTATTTTGTTAAAAACTGCTCTAAATTTTTCATTGAATTACTATTAGGACAAAGTTTTACTCTTCTTTAATAGTCTTAATGTAATATTTCGATTGTACTATTAAGAAACCGAAAAGTTGACAATTTTTTTAAAAAAAGTACTTTGAACGGCGATTGATGACAGCTGGCAGAAGTATGTGTCAAGACAAAAAAGCTAGGTTACAGCAAAGAAAGTCTGTGCCATTAGTACCACTCTTGTAATTAATATTGCTTTCAAGTTTCTTTAATATAAAATGTGTTTTTATAAAATAAACTTTAAAATAGGGAATGGGTGGCTCTGTGTCAATGTGATATACCATTATTCGGAGAGTAATGGCTTCGATTTCCTGTCTGCGTAGATACTTTTATCCATTCTATTACCAAAACATCCACTAATTTACAAAATTCTACATTTGTCTACTCAACGTTAGGCTTGAAACGGGCAAAATTCGCGAAAGAGAACAAGGAATTTAAAAAAAATCGTAATAGATGCGCAGCATTGATATCAAAATAACACGATTTTAAATCGGGAATAACAAGTATTTTAAAATATTGTATTGTTATTTTCATTTTTACACGAACAAAACTTACCTAGAGCACAAACTTTACTGTGAAATTGCGATCTTAATGCTTCGGATACCTCGAAGATACACGTAGTACTTCGGAAAGAAATTCGTTTAGCAAGAAATATCTCAGAATTCTACCTGTATAACGAAGAAATATCATGGTTTTATTGTATCTGTATGTAATTCAATAAATCCCGTCTGGACGTCTCCTGTCTGCCTTGATACGAGTTTTATTCTTACTATACTGTTTGTCTCCTTTACTTAGATAGAAACAAAATAGTAAATGCATGTACTGATTCACAAACGCTTTTCATAGATAATGTGAATAAAGATTATGGAACTGTTGGTGTTACAGTTACAATTATTCTTAATGTGTCAAAACGTATTTGCAATGTCTTACTTTGAAGTTAATACGGTTTCCAGAAAGTAGGTCTGATAAATATTTCTGGAATCCCTTGTCTTCATGGTAGAGGCTTAGATTGTAAATTGAAATTTCATAGCTTTAAATTAAAATTAAATAAATTTCAAAATTAAATTTGTCGAAAAAGGGTTTTGAATGTGGAAATGTTCCTGAACATTGATTGCTATGGTGTATGCTATTGGTGTTAATTATGTATGTAGATAGATCAGTAGGTATAAATATATTTTGTGTTTTCAATTTTGTAAAATACAACAAATATAATACAAATTTTTAATAAAAAATTAACAGTGATTTTTTCATTTCAAAAAAATATTTCGACCAAATTTAACAAAAAAATACTGCTTTTAGTTACACACAAGGCGACAATATTAATGACGTCTTTCTGTTTTCTAGGATATTATAGTTCAGAAAAGAGTTGCATAAAATCATCTTTGTTGAGAGAGATTATCGATTTTCCCCCATATTCCTGAAGCTACTTCCAACCTGTCAATTGTCTTTGGAAGTACTTTCGACTCCAAGTAAAATGAGATAAGACCATATACAGCGTTGCCACTAGGCAAGATAAGAAAAATCAATATTTTCACTCACCGCTGAGAAAACTGAACTACTTCCTATTCATTATACAAAGGGCTCAGAAAAGCACGTCGGTAAAGCTAGCACCCCCACTTTCGAAAAACTGAAAAATTTTTGCGCCATAATTTTGGGCTAATTTTGGGCTAATTTCAGCCCCCATTCAAAAATTTTGGGCTACCTCCCAATACCCCTAAATTAAAATTTCAAAATGAGGCTGGTAAAGCTAGCACCCCCACTTCCTCAAAATTCAAAACTTTTTGTACGGTCAAAACAAGTGAATTTTGGGCTCCTGAGCGCCACTTTTTGAAATTCCAAAACTCACCCCTAAATAAGAAAACCAAAAACCAAAACCACCCCAAATTCTTAAAACTCAAAAATTCTTGCGCCATAGTTTTGGGCTAATTTTGGGCTCTTCAGGGATACCAAAAACATTATTTTTTGTACCTCACTACCCCCCAAAATGAAGGTTTCAAAATAAGGGTTGGTAAAGCTAGCACCCCCACTTCCTCAAAATTCAAAATTTTTTGTACGGTCTGAATCAGTGAATTTTGGGCTCCCGTGCGCCACTTTTCGAAATTCCAAAACTTACTCTTAAATAAGAAAACCAAAAACCAAAACCACCCCAAATTCTCAAAACTCAAAAATTCTTGCACCATAGTTTTGGGCTAATTTTGGGCTCTTCAGGGATACCAAAAACATTATTTTTTGTACCTCACTACCCCCCAAAATGAAGGTTTCAAAATAAGGGTTGGTAAAGCTAGCACCCCCACTTCCAAAAAATTCAAATTTTTTGTACGGTCTGAATCAGTGAATTTTGGGCTCCCGTGCGCCACTTTTCGAAATTCCAAAACTCACCCCTAAATAAGAAAACCAAAAACCAAAACCACCTCAAATTCTCAAAACTCAAAAATTCATGCACCATAGTTTTAGGCTAATATTGGGCTCTTCAGGGATACCAAAAACATTATTTTTTGTACCCCACTACACCCCGAAATGAAGGTTTCAAAATAAGGGTTGGTAAAGCTAGCACCCCCACTTCCAAAAAATTCAAATTTTTTTATACGGTCGAAATCAGTGAATTTTGGGCTCCCAAGCGCCACTTTTTGAAATTCCGAAACTCACCCCTAAATAAGAAAACCAAAAACCAAAACCACCCCAAATTCTCAAAACTCAAAAATTCTTGCGCCATAATTTTAGGGTAATTTTGGGCTCTTCATTACCACCAAAAACATTATTTTTGATACCCTAAACCCTCCCAATTTAAGATTACAAAATAGGGGGAGGTTAAGTTACTACCCCGACTTACTCAAAATTCAAACTTTTTTGCGTGATCTAAACAATTGAATTCTGGTTTTTCTATGGGCCGCTACTCAAATTTTTGAAACTCATCCCTAACTACGAGAGAGAAATGAGAACCACCCGAATATTTCATAACTAAAAAAATCATGCGCCATAATTTGGAGTCTTTAATGACACCGAAATCAATTTTGTTCACCCACATTACGAGTACAAACACCCAAATTCAACTTAGCAAAAAAGGGGATTGAAAAGCTCCACATGCTCAGAACTAGAAGATCAGAAGAAATCACACACACACACACGATATTACGGTTCAAAGAAATTAGAGCCACAATTCCATCCATTATAAGCAATTGCAAAATTTTAGTTAATGAAAGATTTAATATAGATAATTTATCATATATTTCTTCATTTCTTTAATATTTAAATTGTTATAAAACCTAAACTACAAGACATTCTCTTCCAGGAATCGAATAATCTCTAAATTACATACACGTAAGTTCCACAAACTCCAAAACGTGCATACGATATTACAAACTTTCGAGCACTCTTCCATTGTTCAGAAATAAACACAAAAATAATGAACGTATACGAACAAGACATTTTTTGACAATTGTCCACATAATTCTAAATCACACGCGTTACTCAAATAATTTTGGGCTAGTACAATATTGATTAAAAAAATTAAAATTAATAAAAATAATCCCACAATTTACCAAATCTTTTTTTCTTATTTTGTAATAAAACCTAAATGACACGACGTTCTATTCCAGTAATCAAATATATTCTAAAACACTTACAATGGAGTTTGAAAATGCTCAAAAATAATTTTGAGCTTCTCTCCTTTTCTTCCCAAAAACTCGATGATTCTCGTGCCTACGATATTTCGACCTTATGAGTTATTTCACATTACCTAGTAATAAACTTATAAATAATTAACGTATACGAACAAGACATTTTTTCACAATTGTCTGCATAATGGTTAATGAAACGAGACACACAAATAAATTTGCGCTATGGTAGTAGGTATTAAAAAAATTATAAACTCATAAAAGTTATCCCAAACTCTTTCCATTCACCATTCCTACAATGTTATAAAACCTAAACTACACGACATTCTCCTGCAGTAATTAAATATTGTCTAAAACACATACGAGAGAGTTAGACCATGTTCGAAAATAATTTTGGGCTTCTCTACTTTCCATCCAAAAAATCGAAATCTCGTGTCTACGATATTTGGAGTTTTTTCACCTTACACACCAATAAACAGAAAAATAATGAACGTATTCGAACAAGACATTTTTCCACAATTGTCTGCATAATGGTTAATGAAACGAGACACTGAAATAATTTTGGGCTAGTCTAGTACGTATTAAAATAATTAGAAATTATTAAATTTAGCCCAAACATTTTCCGATCACTTTTTTTAAATTGTTATAAAACCTAAACTACACAACATTCTCTTCCAGTAATTAAATATTGTCTAACACACATACAAGGGAGATTGACAATGTTAAAAAATAATTTTGGGCTTCACTCCTTTCTTTCCAAAAAATTTATAAATCTCGTGTCTACGATATTTCGACCCTATGAGTTATTTCACATAACCCAGTAATAAACTGAAAAATAACGAACGTATTCAAACAAGACATTCTTCCACAATTGTCCACAATACGATTAATGAACCGAGATACTCAAATAATTTTGGTCTATTCTAGTTTGTATTGCAAAAATTATAAACTAATAAATGTTAGCCCAAACTCTTTCCGTTCAATATTTTTTACATTGATATAAGACCTAAACTACACGACATTCGCTTCCAGTAATTGAATATTGCCTAAAACACATGCAAGGGCGATTGACAATGTTCAAAAATAATTTTGGGCTTCTCTCTTTTCTTTCCAAAAAATTGATAGTTCTCGTGCCTACGATATTTCGATCTTATGAGTTATTTCACATAACCCATTATAAACTGAAAAATAATGAACGTATACAAACAAGACATTTTTCCACAATTGTCCACATAACGATTAATAAACCGAGATACTCAAATAATTTTGGGCTAGTCTAGTACGTATTCAAAAAATTATAAACTAATAAATGTTAGCCCAAACTCTTTCCGTTCAATATTTTTTACATTGTTATAAAACCTAAACTACAAGACATTCTCTTCCAGTAATTAAATATTGTCTAATACACATACAAGGGAGATTGACAATGTTGAAAAATAATTTTGGGCTTCTCTCCTTTCTTTCCAAAAAATCTATAAATTTCGTGTCTACGATATTTCGACCCTATGAGTTATTTCACATAACCCAGTAATAAACTGAAAAATAACGAACGTATTCAAACAAGACATTTTTCCACAATTGTCCACATAACGATTAATGAACCGAGATACTCAAATAATTTTGAGCTAGTGTAGTACGTATTCAAAAAATTATAAACTAATAAATGTTAGCCCAAACTCTTTCCGTTCAATATTTTTTACATTGTTATAAAACCTAAACTACATGACATTCTCATTCAGTAATTAAATATTGTCTAATACACATACAAGGGAGATTGACAATGTTGAAAAATAATTTTGGGCTTCTCTCCTTTCTTTCCAAAAAATCTATAAATCTCGTGTCTACGATATTTCGACCCTATGAGTTATTTCACATAACCCAGTAATAAACTGAAAAATAACGAACGTATTCAAACAAGACATTTTTCCACAATTGTCCACATAACGATTAATGAACCGAGATACTCAAATAATTTTGGGCTAGTCTAGTACGTATTCAAAAAATTATAAACTAATAAATGTTTACCCAAACTCTTTCCGTTCAATATTTTTTACATTGTTATAAAACCTAAACTACATGACATTCTCATTCAGTAATTAAATATTGTCTAATACACATACAAGGGAGATTGACAATGTTCCGAAATAATTTTGGGCTTCTCTCCTTTCTTTCCAAAAAATCTATAAATCTCGTGTCTACGATATTTCGACCCTATGAGTTATTTCACATAACCCAGTAATAAACTGAAAAATAACGAACGTATTCAAACAAGACATTTTTTCACAATTGTCTGCATAATGCCCAATGAAACGAGACACTCAAATAATTTTGGGCTAGTCTAGTACGTATTCAAAAAATTATAAACTAATAAATGTTAGCCCAAACTCTTTCCGTTCAATATTTTTTACATTGTTATAAAACCTAAACTACACAACATTCTGTTCCAGTAATTAAATATTGTCTAATACACATACAAGGGAGATTGACAATGTTGAAAAATAATTTTGGGCTTCTCTCCTTTCTTTCCAAAAAATCTATAAATCTCGTGTCTACGATATTTCGACCCTATGAGTTATTTCACATAACCCAGTAATAAACTGATGAATAACGAACGTATTCAAACAAGACATTTTTCCACAATTGTCCACATAACGATTAATAAACCGAGATACTCAAATAATTTTGGGCTAGTCTAGTACGTATTCAAAAAATTATAAACTAATAAATGTTTGCCCAAACTCTTTCCGTTCAATATTTTTTACATTGTTATAAAACCTAAACTACATGACATTCTCATTCAGTAATTAAATATTGTCTAATACACATACAAAGGAGATTGACAATGTTGAAAAATAATTTTGGGCTTCTCTTCTTTCTTTCCAAAAAATCTATAAATCTCGTGTCTACGATATTTCGACCCTATGAGTTATTTCACATAACCCAGTAATAAACTGATAAATAACGAACGTATTCAAACAAGACATTCTTAGACATTTGTCTGCATAATGCTTAATGAAACGAGACACTCAAATAATTTTGGGCTAGTCTAGTAAGTATTTAAAAAATTATTAACTAATAAAAGTTATCCCAAACTTTTTCCGATCACTTTTTTTTACATTGTTATAAAACCTAAACTACACCACATTCTTTTCCAGTAATTAAATATTGTCTAATACACATACAAGGGAGATTGACAATGTTCCGAAATAATTTTGGGCTTCTCTTCTTTCTTTCCAAAAAATCTATAAATCTCGTGTCTACGATATTTCGACCCTATGAGTTATTTCACATAACCCAGTAATAAACTGAAAAATAATGAACGTACACAAACAAGACATTTTTTTCACAATTCTCCACATATTGGGTAATTAAACGAGATACTCAAATAATTTTGGGCTAGTCTAATACGTATTAAAAAAATTATAAACTAATAAAAGTTATGCCAAACTTTTTCCGATCACTTTTTTTTACATTGTCATAAAACCTAAACTACACAACATTCACTTCCAGTAATGAAATATTGCCTAAAACACATTCATGGGAGTTCGACAATGTTCGAAAATAATTTTGGGCTTCTGTTCTTTCCTTCCAAAAAATTTGGGCTAGACTAATACGTATTAAAATAATTATAATTATTATTGAAAATTATAATTATATATATAATTATATATATAATTATTATATTATTAAATTAATTATAATTAAAAAAATATATAAAATTAATTACACCACCGCCGCCGCAATAAACCTCAGTCGTTTCCTTCAGTGAATATCTTACGTGGTTTTGGAGTATTAAGTGAGATACAGAATTTACAAACTTTATTTTCATTGTAGTGTAAAATGATGAAAACGTAGTTGTACCCTTATAATTCTTAGACTATTTGGATAAAAGTGTATACTCATACTAAAGCGTCAATAATTCGGTCTATAAAATCCATACCGTCTATCGACGGTATGGGTTTTATTGTCCGAACCCGATTGCGGCGAAAACAAATCGCGTAAATTTAATACTGTAAGTATACACATAGTTGTTTAAAGGGTTGTCACGACTTCATATTTATTTTAACTACTGATTACAGAAAATTATAATTATTTAACTATCAAACTAAATTATAAATGTCTTTAGTAGTTATTTTCGGTTGAAGACTATATCAATCCCATTTATGTTTCCAGTTAATTTGATAATACGGAAAAGTATATGGTTGCTACATTCTACTGTAGTACTCGCATAATTCTCCGATAGAGCTCACAAGGTAGAAGGGGGTTACAGACGGTCTGCGCTTCGCTTCCAGGGAGCCGAGACAAAATGTGCAACTGACCCTTACCGTTCACACCCCCGGAGCCTCTGCTGGGAGGATCCTGTTGGGTCACTAATATTTATGATCTGTTATTCGTCAATGTGTTCCCTAGTTGCAACATCTGTGGTCGAGGCCCGACCGTTTCGGCACTTCCTTTCTACTCGCCGGCTCTTTTATGACAGTACCTGGAACGAGGCCCAAGCTGTCCTGCGCTTCCTTGCGGCGTCGCGGGCAGTGCGAAGACTAGTGTCAGAATAGCATGTACTTTCCTAGTGGCTATGTATTACTGTATAAAGAGGAAAATTTAAGTAAAACATTCACAAAAATAATCCAGAGGTTTTGTAAAAAAAATTCAATTTTTATGTAATAGTATTAATTATTAAAAAGCCTAAATATTTAAATTAACTCACACGTTTTTATAGTTACAGCATGTCTCCATAAATTCTTCTTTTTGTCAATTTGAATATCTGAGATATGTAATTGAGTTTTAAAAGGGTCGGTAAACTGGCTTGAGAGTATGAGGCGAAACATACAGTTAAAAAAATTAATATTGTTTACATATACTCACACACGTACGTACAAGGAGACACTGTGTTGCAACATAATATTTCAATGAATTTCGAGTGTACATTAACTACTGATGTCAATTTTCTAAAACTCTCAAAAGACTATTAATAATAGATACAGTAAATCATATGTGACAAATATTTTTGTTGAATTAAAAGAATTAACAAAGAAGTCTTTCATCAATCTTCACAAAAGAAAAGCTTTGCATATTAAAGTGAAAGAAATAACAGTTTAATAATAAGAAATTAAAATAGGCATTGTCACCAAATCAGAAAAACATTACATATAATGTTCCATACTGTTTATTAAGTAAAATTGTTTAAACAGAGAGAAGAGAATAAAGAGAAGAAAGAAACAAGAGAATAACATCGCTTAAGTGTTACACAGTTATAGTATACTTAATAATAAAATATATGATTATCAAAATTGAGTCTGAAATCTTAGTGCTTAGTAAAGTTGAGAAATTCATTCAAGGTGAAAATCATTTGCAACCAACAGACGGTTTTGGTTTAACATTCTTTACGGTGGTGGAGACGTGCTTGGAGTTCTTAGCGTGCGCAAACAGCCGCCACTTTAAATGGTTGTACCTTAAATAAAACTTCGGTACAATTAAATTTCTGTTGGAACAATCCGGTACAAAACCAGGTAAAAACGAATAGTAATGGTTTCACATGTTTCAAGGGGTATGGTGACGCGCTTGGTGGTATTTCTATTATTAGCCGTTCGACGCCACATTTAAATAGCTCTATCTTAATTACCATCCTTTGTACAAAAACAATTTGGGCAAAACAATCCGGTACATACCAGGTACAACAGAATGGTAATGTTTTAACATTTTTTACAGGGTATGGTGACGCGCTTGATCGTATGGCTATCGTTGGTTGCCCGCCGCCACCTAAAAATGAGGGTTTCTTATGTAATAATTTTTGGTACTGCCGAACATATTTTAGTTAACTGCTGAATAATCAAAAAGGGCTCGAAAGGTCGATTGATCGTCCGCACGAGAATCTTCAATCTTTTCGAAGGAAAGGAGAGAAGACGAAAATTAATTTTGAGCATGTCGACCACCCTTGTATGTGTTTTAAACAATGTTAGATTACTGGAAGAGACAGTCGTATAGTTTAGGTTTAATGGCAGTGTAAAGAATCGTGATCCGAAAAAGTATTGAATAATTGTTATACGTTTATAATTCTTTCAAAAAGTACTAGAGTAGCCCAAAATTATTTGAAAGTCTCGTTTTATTACCCATTTCATAGGCTATTGTCAGAAAAAGTCCTGTTTCTGCACGTTTTATTTTATTGATTTTTTCTGGGTAATGTGAAAGTGCTCGAAAGGTCGAAATATCGTACGCACGAAAAGTATCGATTTTTTGGAAGGAAAATAGAGAAGCCCAAAATTATTTTTTAACAATTTCGACCACCCTTGTATGAGTTTTAGACAATGTTCGATTACTAGAAGAGACAGTCCTGTAGTTTAGGTTTAATTGTAGTGTAAAGAATGGTGATACGAAAAAGTATGAGATAATTGTTATTGGTTTATAATTTTTTCAAAAAGTACTAGACTAGCCCAAAAATATTTGAATGTCTCGTTTTATTACGCTACCTATAGGCTATTGTCAGAAAAAGTCCTGTTTCTATACGTTCATTATTATTGATTTTTTCCTGGGTATTGTGAATGTGCTCGTAAGGTCGAAATATCGTACGCACGAGAACTATCGATTTTTTGGAAGGAAAGAACAGAAGCCCAAAATTATTTTCGAACATTGTCGAACTCCCATGAATGTGTTTTAGGCAATATTTCATTACTGGAAGAGAATGTTCTGTAGTTTAGGTTTTATGACAATGTAAAAAAAAAGTGATCGGAAAAAGTTTGGCATAACTTTTATTAGTTTATAATTTTTTTAATACGTATTAGACTAGCCCAAAATTATTTGAGTATCTCGTTTAATTACCCATTATGTGGAGAATTGTGAAAAAAATGTCTTGTTTGTGTACGTTCATTATTTTTCAGTTTATTACTGGGTTATGTGAAATAACTCATAGGGTCGAAATATCGTAGGCACGAGATTTATAGATTTTTTGGAAAGAAAGAAGAGAAGCCCAAAATTATTTTTGAACATTTTCAATCTCCCTGGTATGTGTATTAAACATAATTTAATTACTGGAAGAGAATGTTGTGTAGTTAAGGTTTTATAACAATGTAAAAAAAAGTGATCGGAAAAAGTTTGGGATAACTTTTATTAGTTAATAATTTTTTAAATACTTACTAGACTAGCCCAAAATTATTTGAGTGTCTCGTTTCATTAACCATTATGCAGACAATTGTGAAAAAATGTCTTGTTTGAATACGTTCGTTATTTTTCAGTTTATTACTGGGTTATGTGAAATAACTCATAGGGTCGAAATATCGTAGACACGAGATTTATAGATTTTTTGGAAAGAAAGGAGAGAAGCCCAAAATTATTTTTCAACATTGTCAATCTCCCTTGTATGTGTATTAGACAATATTTAATTACTGGAAGAGAATGTCATATAGTTTAGGTTTTATAACAATGTAAAAAATATTGAACGGAAAGAGTTTGGGCTAACATTTATTAGTTTATAATTTTTTGAATACGTACTAGACTAGCCCAAAATTATTTGAGTGTCTCGTTTCATTAATCATTATGCAGACAATTGTCTAAAAATGTCTTGTTTGAATACGTTCGTTATTTATCAGTTTATTACTGGGTTATGTGAAATAACTCATAGGGTCGAAATATCGTAGACACGAGATTTATAGATTTTTTGGAAAGAAAGAAGAGAAGCCCAAAATTATTTCGGAACATTGTCAATCTCCCTTGTATGTGTATTAGACAATATTTAATTACTGGAAAAGAATGTGGTGTAGTTTAGGTTTTATAACAATGTAAAAAAAAGTGATCGGAAAAAGTTTGGGATAACTTTTATTAGTTATAATTTTTTAAATACTTACTAGACTAGCCCAAAATTATTTGAGTGTCTCGTTTCATTAACCATTATGCAGACAATTGTGAAAAAATGTCTTGTTTGAATACGTTCGTTATTTTTCAGTTTATTACTGGGTTATGTGAAATAACTCATAGGGTCGAAATATCGTAGACACGAGATTTATAGATTTTTTGGAAAGAAAGGAGAGAAGCCCAAAATTATTTTTCAACATTGTCAATCTCCCTTGTATGTGTATTAGACAATATTTAATTACTGAATGAGAATGTCATGTAGTTTAGGTTTTATAACAATGTAAAAAATATTGAACGGAAAGAGTTTGGGCAAACATTTATTAGTTTATAATTTTTTGAATACGTACTAGACTAGCCCAAAATTATTTGAGTATCTCGGTTCATTAATCGTTATGTGGACAATTGTGGAAAAATGTCTTGTTTAAATACGTTCGTTATTTTTCAGTTTATTACTGGGTTATGTGAAATAACTCATAGGGTCGAAATATCGTAGACACGAGATTTATAGATTTTTTGGAAAGAAAGGAGAGAAGCCCAAAAATATTTTTCAACATTGTCAATCTCCCTTGTATGTGTATTAGACAATATTTAATTACTGAATGAGAATGTCATGTAGTTTAGGTTTTATAACAATGTAAAAAATATTGAACGGAAAGAGTTTGGGCTAACATTTATTAGTTTATAATTTTTTGAATACGTACTAGACTAGCCCAAAATTATTTGAGTATATCGGTTCATTAATCGTTATGTGGACAATTGTGGAAAAATGTCTTGTTTGAATACGTTCGTTATTTTTCAGTTTATTACTGGGTTATGTGAAATAACTCATAGGGTCGAAATATCGTAGACACGAAATTTATAGATTTTTTGGAAAGAAAGGAGAGAAGCCCAAAATTATTTTTCAACATTGTCAATCTCCCTTGTATGTGTGTTAGACAATATTTAATTACTGGAAGAGAATGTCTTGTAGTTTAGGTTTTATAACAATGTAAAAAATATTGAACGGAAAGAGTTTGGGCTAACATTTATTAGTTTATAATTTTTTGAATACATACTAGAATAGCCCAAAATTATTTGAGTATCTCGGTTTATTAATCGTTATGTGGACAATTGTGGAAAAATGTCTTGTTTGTATACGTTCATTATTTTTCAGTTTATAATGGGTTATGTGAAATAACTCATAAGATCGAAATATCGTAGGCACGAGAACTATCAATTTTTTGGAAAGAAAAGAGAGAAGCCCAAAATTATTTTTGAACATTGTCAATCTCCCTTGCATGTGTTTTAGGCAATATTCAATTACTGGAAGCGAATGTCGTGTAGTTTAGGTCTTATATCAATGTAAAAAATATTGAACGGAAAGAGTTTGGGCTAACATTTATTAGTTTATAATTTTTGCAATACAAACTAGAATAGACCAAAATTATTTGAGTATCTCGGTTCATTAATCGTTATGTGGACAATTGTGGAAAAATGTCTTGTTTGAATACGTTCGTTATTTTTCAGTTTATTACTGGGTTATGTGAAATAACTCATAGGGTCGAAATATCGTAGACACGAGATTTATAGATTTTTTGGAAAGAAAGGAGAGAAGCCCAAAATTATTTTTCAACATTGTCAATCTCCCTTGTATGTGTATTAGACAATATTTAATTACTGAATGAGAATGTCATGTAGTTTAGGTTTTATAACAATGTAAAAAATATTGAACGGAAAGAGTTTGGGTAAACATTTATTAGTTTATAATTTTTTGAATACGTACTAGACTAGCCCAAAATTATTTGAGTATCTCGGTTCATTAATCGTTATGTGGACAATTGTGGAAAAATGTCTTGTTTGAATACGTTCGTTATTTTTCAGTTTATTACTGGGTTATGTGAAATAACTCATAGGGTCGAAATATCGTAGACACGAGATTTATAGATTTTTTGGAAAGAAAGGAGAGAAGCCCAAAATTATTTTTCAACATTGTCAATCTCCTTTGTATGTGTATTAGACAATATTTAATTACTGAAGAGAATGTCATGTAGTTTAGGTTTTATAACAATGTAAAAAATATTGAACGGAAAGAGTTTGGGCTAACATTTATTAGTTTATAATTTTTTGAATACGTACTAGACTAGCCCAAAATTATTTGAGTATCTCGGTTCATTAATCGTTATGTGGACAATTGTGGAAAATGTCTTGTTTGTATACGTTCATTATTTTTCAGTTTATAATGGGTTATGTGAAATAACTCATAAGATCGAAATATCGTAGGCACGAGAACTATCAATTTTTTGGAAAGAAAAGAGAGAAGCCCAAAATTATTTTTGAACATTGTCAATCTCCCTTGCATGTGTTTTAGGCAATATTCAATTACTGGAAGCGAATGTCGTGTAGTTTAGGTCTTATATCAATGTAAAAAATATTGAACGGAAAGAGTTTGGGCTAACATTTATTAGTTTATAATTTTTGCAAAACAAACTAGAATAGACCAAAATTATTTGAGTATCTCGGTTCATTAATCGTTATGTGGACAATTGTGGAAAAATGTCTTGTTTGAATACGTTCGTTATTTTTCAGTTTATTACTGGGTTATGTGAAATAACTCATAGGGTCGAAATATCGTAGACACGAGATTTATAAATTTTTTGGAAAGAAAGGAGTGAAGCCCAAAATTATTTTTCAACATTGTCAATCTCCCTTGTATGTGTGTTAGACAATATTTAATTACTGGAAGAGAATGTTGTGTAGTTTAGGTTTTATAACAATTTAAAAAAAGTGATCGGAAAATGTTTGGGCTAAATTTAATAATTTCTAATTATTTTAATACGTACTAGACTAGCCCAAAATTATTTCAGTGTCTCGTTTCATTAACCATTATGCAGACAATTGTGGAAAAATGTCTTGTTCGAATACGTTCATTATTTTTCTGTTTATTAGTGTGTAATGTGAAAAAACTCCAAATATCGTAGACACGAGATTTCGATTTTTTGGATGGAAAGTAGAGAAGCCCAAAATTATTTTCGAACATGGTCTAACTCTCTCGTATGTGTTTTAGACAATATTTAATTACTGCAGGAGAATGTCGTGTAGTTTAGGTTTTATAACATTGTAGGAATGGTGAATGGAAAGAGTTTGGGATAACTTTTATGAGTTTATAATTTTTTTAATACCTACTACCCTAGCGCAAATTTATTTGTGTGTCTCGTTTCATTAACCATTATGCAGACAATTGTGAAAAAATGTCTTGTTCGTATACGTTAATTATTTATCAGTTTATTACTAGGTAATGTGAAATAACTCATAAGGTCGAAATATCGTAGGCACGAGAATCATCGAGTTTTTGGGAAGAAAAGGAGAGAAGCCCAAAATTATTTTTGAGCATTTTCAAACTCCATTGTAAGTGTTTTAGAATATATTTGATTACTGGAATAGAACGTCGTGTAATTTAGGTTTTATTACAAAATAAGAAAAAAGATTTGGTAAATTGTGGGATTATTTTTATTAATTTTAATTTTTTTAATCAATACTGTACTAGCCCAAAATTATTTGAGTAACGCGTGTGATTTAGAATTATGTGGACAATTGTCAAAAAATGTCTTGTTCGTATACGTTCATTATTTTTGTGTTTATTTCTGAACAATGGAAGAGTGCTCGAAAGTTTGTAATATCGTATGCACGTTTTGGAGTTGGTGGAACTTACGTGTATGTAATTTAGAGATTATTCGATTCCTGGAAGAGAATGTCTTGTAGTTTAGGTTTTATAACAATTTAAATATTAAAGAAATGAAAAAATATGTGATAAATTATCTATATTAAATCTTTCATTAACTAAAATTTTGCAATTGCTTATAATGGATGGAATTGTGGCTCTAATTTCTTTGAACCGTAATATCGTGTGTGTGATTTCTTCTGATCTTCTAGTTCTGAGCATGTGGAGCTTTTCAATCCCCTTTTTTGTTAAGTTGAATTTGGGTGTTTGTACTCGTAATGTGGGTGAACAAAATTGATTTCGGTGTCATTAAAGACTCCAAATTATGGCGCATGATTTTTTTAGTTATGAAATATTCGGGTGGTTCTCATTTCTCTCTCGTAGTTAGGGATGAGTTTCAAAAATTTGAGTAGCGGCCCATAGAAAAACCAGAATTCAATTGTTTAGATCACGCAAAAAAGTTTGAATTTTGAGTAAGTCGGGGTAGTAACTTAACCTCCCCCTATTTTGTAATCTTAAATTGGGAGGTTTTAGGGTATCAAAAATAATGTTTTTGGTGGTAATGAAGGGCCCAAAATTACCCTAAAATTATGGCGCAAGAATTTTTGAGTTTTGAGAATTTGGGGTGGTTTTGGTTTTTGGTTTTCTTATTTAGGGGTGAGTTTCGGAATTTCAAAAAGTGGCGCTTGGGAGCCCAAAATTCACTGATTTCGACCGTACAAAAAAATTTGAGTTTTTTGGAAGTGGGGGTGCTAGCTTTACCAACCCTTATTTTGAAACCTTCATTTAAGGGTGTAGTGGGGTACAAAAAATAATGTTTTTGGTATCCCTGAAGAGCCCAAAATTAGCCCAAAACTATGGTGCAAGAATTTTTGAGTTCTAAGAATTTGAGGTGGTTTTGGTTTTTGGTTTTCTTATTTAGGGGTGAGTTTTGGAATTTCGAAAAGTGGCGCACGGGAGCCCAAAATTCACTGATTCAGACCGTATAAAAAAATTTGAATTTTTTGGAAGTGGGGGTGCTAGCTTTACCAACCCTTATTTTGAAACCTTCATTTTGGGGGTAGTGAGGTACAAAAAATAATGTTTTTGGTATCCCTGAAGAGCCCAAAATTAGCCCAAAACTATGGTGCAAGAATTTTTGAGTTTTGAGAATTTGAGGTGGTTTTGGTTTTTGGTTTTCTTATTTAGGGGTGAGTTTTGGAATTTCGAAAAGTGGCGCACGGGAGCCCAAAATTCACTGATTCAGACCGTACAAAAAATTTGAATTTTTTGGAAGTGGGGGTGCTAGCTTTACCAACCCTTATTTTGAAACCTTCATTTTGGGGGGTAGTGAGGTACAAAAAATAATGTTTTTGGTATTCCTGAAGAGCCCAAAATTAGCCCAAAACTATGGCGCAAGAATTTTTGAGTTTTAAGAATTTGGGGTGGTTTTGGTTTTTGGTTTTCTTATTTAGGGGTGAGTTTTGGAATTTCAAAAAGTGGCGCTCAGGAGCCCAAAATTCACTTGTTTTGACCGTACAAAAAGTTTTGAATTTTGAGGAAGTGGGGGTGCTAGCTTTACCAGCCTCATTTTGAAATTTTAATTTCGGGGTATTGGGAGGTAGCCCAAAATTTTTGAATGGGGGCTGAAATTAGCCCAAAATTAGCCCAAAATTATGGCGCAAAAATTTTTCAGTTTTTCGAAAGTGGGGGTGCTAGCTTTACCGACGTCTTTAGTAATCCGTTGACGGCGACCTCAAAAGAGCTGATGGCCTATGTCATCACAAGAAGATTATTGTACGACAAACAAAGGATTTGAAATTATTCAAGAAAGTTAATGCATTTTCTACGGAGATTCCGAGGGTCATGAAATATGGAGCACGATAGAATTCTTTGTTCACATGAACACACTGAAGTTTTGTTGGCGCAAGATAGTGCAAGTACTAACCTATACTTGTGGCACTTCAATTAAAGCGCTGTTGCTACTTATTATTATTAATATTATTATTATTATTATTATTATTATTATTATTATTTTGTTACTAGGCAGACGATTACCGTAATTTATTTCTCTGAAATTTCAAATCAAGGGGTTTGAAAAAGTCTTGTGTAGGTAAATATGAGAATGTTTATTTATCCAGTTGTATAAAGCACAGGGCTTGGTATCAAGGTAACAGTCAGAGGTCACATGAGTGCATATTATTCATCACATTCACAATTAGTAAAAAACTCAAATCGCTGATTTCGTAATGGGACTTCTGATGCTTAATATATCTGTTTTTTTAAAAAAATATATTTAAATGTTCGCACTGTAGGAAAACGTTCAGTTTGGACTCTGATATCGTTCTATTCGTCTGTGTTTGCATGTCGCCTGGTGCCTAATCGAATCTTGAAGGCACTCACAGACTTTCAATTTCCTTCACATTTCTTATGTGAAGTTTTGAGATTGACTGATTATTTAGCGTTTCTGAGCGTGTCAAAGGTGAAGGTCACTAGTCCTATAATTGTTGTGAATGTGTTATTGCGGGAGGTGGCGGTGATCTTCCCCAGCTGGACGGTGATATCCGGCGCCGACCTACCGTCGAGTAGCGGGGTTTTCCCCAACCAGGTATCTCCAATCAGCGGGTCACCGCTACAGCCGGGACAAGCTCTAAGCTCCCGACTGTTCTCTCGACATGTGTGGTATTGGTAATGCATGAACGTACGTGTGTGTGTGTGTGTCTGTGTGTGTGTGTGTGTCTGTGTGTGTGTGTGTGTCTGAGTAAGGGATGAGGATAGGCCAAGGAAGAGGACAGAAAGATCGCACGCGATCCATGGTCCGTCTGTTAGGGCACTGCTCCAGCATTAGCCTGATGTTGATCGGAGAAACCACGGAAAACTTCCGATCGATATCGTGGATTTCAAAGCGAGGCAAGCAGGAGAACTTCAAGAAAACCTTCCACATAGCCGCATTGCTAACCACTTGAAGTGACCGGGATTTGAACCCGGTTCCCGAGAAGTGGAAGGTGTACAGTCTGGCAACTACATCACTGACTTCCTCATTGTTGTACTAGCAGCTTTCACCTTCTCACTCTGAACGCTGCATCATGCAACTTGTATTCGACTAGTACACAAACATGATCTAAATTAAAATTCCTTCCTGCTTAGACCCAAGGGAAGTGACTGATGATAACATCAAATGACAAACTGCGTAGCTTGTCACTTTCTATGCACATGGAGCTATTGTAATAAAGGTTTGTTTTGAGACACTGTTATAAATAAATGTTCATCCTCTTCAACTGAGAAAAGAATCGTTCTCCGTGGAAATTTGCAGTCACAAAATGGAACATTCCTTCTACTTTAGGGAACGCTAATTGACATGTCATTATGTATTACTTGGTATGATGATACTTTTAATGTTTCCAAGTATCATGTTCCTGTTCATTATGTTGAACATATTAATAAAATTTATGGTGTTTTGAATTTTTTTGAGGTGCTTGTGAGAGTGTGGTACTACAATTCAGCTTGTTGTTTATACTTAAATCCAACATCAGGCATAATGTTGAGGCAAAAAGGAGCATCTAAACACATCGGTATAGTTTAACACACGAAAGGAAATCTTACAATTAATTTTATATCAATGTCATCAAATAATGATATTGTATGTCAACTTCTTTAACCTATGAAGCAGAAAGTCTGCTCATAATAAACAAAGATAACATTCAACTTACAAGCTGTTAGGTACATTTCTCGAAGTAACGACTTTCCTGGAAGGACAACCTTTGACCTACATCGTAAACAGCGATGGCTAGTGATGGACATCTTCTACTTTGACGAGCCTGCAGTGTGACATATGATGATGTTGAACCTTCAAGGCAAAAATTAATACCTACCACACAAATATCGTATAAGCCTCGGAAAGACATAAATCACAAAGCTGATGTCCTTGCAGGGAATCCTCCAGCAGACATTAGCATGTAGTTCGGAGCCATGTAGAAAGGTCTTCGGGAATTGCAGCAATATAATAGGTTCCAACAAGAAACACATGTTAATGAACTTAAAGGTTTGAAATTGAGGTAGCAAACTGAGCTAGCATGTGACTGGCTTGTGTGTCAAGGGTAGGCAATTCTGGCCATGTGGTCATGGCAGGGATCACCGCGTTGATTCGACCGACCGCTGGAAGAGCTAAGCGTGACGTAATGGCTGGGACACACGCCTTCCACAGCAGGGTACCGGGTGCGATCCCTTGTCAATCCATCAGAGATTTCAGGTGGATAAGAGAGATCCTTTCAGATTTTCTCTGCATTGCCTCTGACCGGGAGGTCCACGGTTCGAGTTCCCAACGGGGGCAAGATTTTCGACACTAACTAGAAAGCTAGGTCGAATTCAGTAACTGTCTTGGGAAGAATCTTGTCTAGCAACCAGCTGCTCTGATCGATAGTTTTCCGTAGTTTCTCTGATCAAATCTAGGCGAATGCCGGAGCAGTATCCTAAGAAACGGGCCACGGCTCGCGCGCTATCTTTCCTTCCCATTCCTTGTCCTATCCTACTCCTTACTTACACTTTCACTTACATGCACTACACTACCACTCATGCCGGGAAGACCAGTCGGTAACTTAGAATTGTCGGGATATCTGTCAGGAATTTAGAGTTTGTCCCGTCGGGGGGTGTGCCTAGTGGGAGGTACCTGGTTGGGGAAAACCCCGCTAGCCGACGGTAGGTCGGAGCCGGATTTCACCATCCAGCGAAAGATCACCGCCACCTACGAGCAAAAAATGTACTACACTTTCGGGACCAATGTTCTTAGGAGTTAATGCGCCCGGAATCACTGATCAATCAATTAATAAATTTCAGATTTTCTATGAGTTTTCTTAATTCCTCTTCATCTCGTTTCACTTCTCCGCCATCATTATCGCTATCATCTACTAAATAGATCATCACCCACGGACCTGAATGGCCAAATAGATGAAGGATGCAAATATATAAATAAACGCAAATATATAAATAAACATAGCCAACAATTTGATGGATAGCATCGTGTTATCTCAAATGTTTTTTAGTGAATGAAGCGTGTTTGTTGTGCGACTAGAAAGAGACAAGACAACTAACATTGAATTTATCTGTCCTGTAAAATATAACATTGTTAATTAGTTTAAAATGGTATTGTAAACTTGCTAATAAAGTCTTAATTTAATAGATGGATTAATATGAATTCTTTATCTCGGTGGAACATGAGATTTTCAATAGAATTTTTTAATAATTCTCGCTTGTCTCGACATTGTTAAATTCGGAGAAAATTGTTGAAAAAGTTAAGCATAGCACATTTTCCCCTAAACAGCAACAGCGGAAGATAGTGTTTTTTCAATGCGCCAGTAGACGAACTTCAACACCAAGCTCTGTAAAGTAACGACAGCTCGAGATTCTAGCTATCTTGCTAATCCTGCCATGGTCGGGACTCGAACTCTAGGATCTCCCGGTCACAGGCATTGCAGTGACATCATCTGATGCCATGAGCCATCTTTCTCGCTACCATTTAGGTTTTAAGAAACTTAAAAAAATATTCTATAAAAATTCCAGTGAAAATTTGATATTTCATAAACGTCTAGTTATTCTACGGGCGATAGATGGAGATGTAGTATTCTCCTCAGTTGAGTGGCAGTTTTGGAACATACTAAGAAAAAAGGAACATACTTTTACCATGTGCATTAGGTTGGTATCTTGGCTGTTGGTGATTCCGGGTGCATCAACTTCTAAGCTCATTAGTTCCTCAACCATATATCTCCCATCCCTCAACCAAATATCTCCCATCAGCGGGGCACCGCCCCAGCCGGAACAAGTTCAAGCTCCAGACCGGTCTCCCGGCATAGTTGTAGTTTAATGCATGTTAGTGTGTGTGTAAGGGTGTGTGTGTGTGTGTAAGGGTAGGACAAGAAAGAGGTAGGAAAGATCGTACGCGGTCCGTGGTCCGTTTGTTAGGGTACTGCTCCGGCATTCGCCAGGTGTTGATCGGAGAAACCACGGAAAACTACCGATCAGAGCAGTCAGCCTCTAGAATTCTTCTCCAGGCAGCGACTGAATTCGACCTAGCTGACAAGCTAGTGTCGAAAATCTTGCCACTATCGGAACTCGAAACTAGAATCTGCCGGTCAGATGCACTGCAGTGACATCACTTGATGCACTGAGCCACCTCTCCCGGTACCATGTGCATTAAAACCTCAGGAAACTCCTTTGTCATATAAATGAGGGTTATCAACGTTTTCTCCCCACCCACTCTTCAATGAGCGTTATTATAGGGGCTGTAACTTCCATGTAAGGCAGTCAAGAACTCTGTGTATCTGCTTCTCACGATACTGAAAGATCACGCTCTCTTGTATGTTGCAAGGCGCGAAGGTCAAATGAATCTCTTACAAGATCGAGCACTGCATACCAATTGAGCTACGGACGGCTTTTCCTCGGCAAAAACGAAGAATTGTGTACAACATCCGGAAAGCGAATGTATTAGTTTTTAAACAAATGCACTAACAGCTTTACAGGGCTTCCGCTTTTGTCCAAGCGATGTTCTTCTTACATCTCTTCTTTTACCAGCATAGGTTGATTAATGAAGAGCAAATGGAAAATAATGGTACAAGAAAATGGATTTTCTTTCCATGAACGAATTAGCAAACACAATCGACAAACCTATAAACAGCCTAAACTGAATTAGAAATGAAGAAACAACAAAACGACGCACATCTGAATGGAAGAGCAACGTCTGAACGAACGATCAATAAGCGAATGGTTAGCAACAACTGAACTAACGAGCAACAGACCAACGAACAAGTAACAACTGAGCGAACGAGTAAGAACAGAAAGAACAACAAAGAGCAGAGCAACAATCGATCGAACTAAGCGTAATATTAAAACAAACAATGGGCTACAGACAAACCAACAGTTAAAATACGAACAAAAAAAGAAGTCACAAAGAAGACGTTTAATACCATTAAATAAAGTTGAAACAAGAAATGAAAGAATAAAGACAATAATAAAAGTTATAAGAGAATGATCATCATAGGAAAGTATGAGCGTACGCACAGGCGATCCAACAAAGCACGAAATTGCCGGCAGGCGGATTTATCATTCCCTTGCAGAACACAGAAATTCACTCTACGAGCAAGAGAACGAGCTAAGAGGTCGGTGATAGAGGGAGTGGTCGAGCGAGTAGGTGTGGAATCAGGCAGCCACGTGAGAGGGAAGGTGAGAGGGCGAATGGGAGTGAGGTCGGGCGCACGGTCTGTTGAGTGGATGGGTAAGCATGTGTGGGCGGGCGGGCAGGTGAGGGGCGAATAGGCATTCGGTTTTGTGGGTGAGTAGGTGGATGGTCGTGTAAACGGCTGAGTGGTCGGGTGAGCGGTCGGGTGATCGGCCGGGTGATCGGTCGGGTGAGCAGTCGTGTGAGCAGTCCATTGAGCGGTCAGGTGAGCGGTCGGGTGAGCGGTCGGGTGAGCGGTCGAGTGAGCGGTTGGGGTGAGCGGTCGGGTGAGCGGTCGGGTGAGCGGTCGGGTGAGCGGTCGGGTGAGCGGTCGGGTGAGCGGTCGGGTGAGCGGTCGAGTGAGCGGTTGGGGTGAGCGGTCGGGTGATCGGTCGGGTGTGCGGTCGGGTGAGCGGTCGGGTGAGCGGTCGGGTGAGGTCGGGCGACGGTCGGGTGAGCGGTCGCGTGAGCGGTCGGGCGAGCGGTCGGTGAGCGGTCGGAGTGAGCGCGGTCGGGTGAGCGGTCGGGTGAGCTTGGTTGGGTGAGCGGTCGGGTGAGCGGTCGGCTGAGCGTCGGCTGAGCAATCGGGTGAGCGATCGGTGAGCGGTCAGGAGAGGGTCGGGGAGAACACTGATGAGAGATCGGGCGACGGTCGGGTGAGCGGTCAGTGAGCGGTCGGGTGAGCGGTCGGTGAGCGGTCCGGGTGAGCGATCGGGTGAGCGGTCGGGTGAGCGGTCGGCTGAGCGGTCAGGGAGAGCGAGTCAGGTGAGGCGATCGGGTGAGCGGTCAGCTGAGCGGTCGGGTCAGCGGTCGGGTGAGCGGTCGGGAGAACACTCTGGTGAGCGGTCGGGTGAGCGGTCGGGTGAGCGGTCAGGTGAGCGGTCGGTTGAGCTGTCGATTGAGGGGACAGGTGAGCGTGTGGGTGGTCGGATGACGGGGACTACGGATCGAGCGAGCGGGGGCGGGCGCGCATCAAGCGTGGCAAGCGCCCGTTTGGCGGCCGTACAGGTGCAGTGGGTGGTCGGGTTGTGGTTGGGCGCGGGGAAAGGTCGCGGCTCCGGCGTGGCGTGGTGCGATGCGGCGCGCGCCCGGGTCGCTGCCGGGCATGGCAGCAGGATGCGACCGCGCGGGGTGGGGCGGGGCGGGGGGGGGCAGGTTTTGCATGGGAATTGGCCGGCGACAGCGGCACGGGGGCGGCGCCGACGCCGACGCTACCGCCGCCGCCGCTCCTGCCGCCGTTCGTGCAAGCCAAGGTCCCAGCGGCCGCAGCCCGCCACAGTGGGTGCGGGCAGCAAGAACGCGGGTAAGAAGGTTCTCTAGGCACATGTATGAATAGCTTCTTCTTTTTCTACTTTTCGCATCTTATTCTGATGTTCTTTTTTTTTTTCATTTTCAGCTCCTTTTTCTTTCCAGTTTTAGTTATCTTTCATATCGTTCTTTGCAGTTTATTTCCTATTTTCTACTCCTATTACGTCATTTACTTGTTCTCCGTTCGTTCTTTTTCACATTCCCTTTTCATTTTTTATCTTTCCTTTTTCTTCTTCTTCTTCTTCTCGTCCCTTTTCTCTTTTTGTTGCTTTTTTATCTTTTAATCCTTTTCACTTTTCTTTTCTCTTTCCTCTTTTTCTTCTCTTCTGTTCTTCCATCCTCTTTTCTCTGCCTTCATTTTCTTCTTCATCTACTTATGTCCACATGAAGATGAATTCGACATTGTGTCCGATGCGCTACTTGCGTGATGTTTGTTACGCTTCGGGGTCTTTGACAATGATTATTTTCCGCTTTCAAACGCATGAGATATTTTGATTCCTTCTGTGTAATAAATGTAGGATAATAAATAAATGTGTGATTAATGGGGAGTTAACATCGGATCTGGCTTTTTTCTATTCATTTCGGCGCTATTTGTTTTTATGAGTATTTTACAATCAATTGGTTAGGGCTAAAAACATAATATATATATATATATATATATATATATATATATATATATATATATATATATAACTGAATGAAACACTCCAGTCAATTGAATGAATGCTCTTTCAACCTAATTTTCCCATTTTCACTCGGCCTCCGCACTCGCCTGCTCTCAGAAATCATTCGAACATCATCCGACCCATAATCATCCATCACCATTGTTTCTCATGGTCACGCTCTTGCATCATCCCTCTTGCACTAGACGGCATGAGGTGTTTCACGCTGAAACATCCATGTCAACACACCGGAATGAAACATCAAATAATTTACTGCTAAATAATTGCTAATTAATTACCACAATTTCGAATTAATTGCCACGTATTTTCGTGGAGTAAATGGTGTGAGCTGATTTGACGCGACGCCAGCACACATGTGTTAAATTGGTATCTGTGCTCGACGGAAACGCACAAATAATATATTGCTAATTAATTGTCACAATTTGGAATTAATTGCCTAGGAAGAACCCAGTGCGATCTTAAGGGTGAGATATAGCGGCGTAAACTTTCTGTCGCGCCTACGCTTGGAGACAGAGTATGGCACTTACCTTCATCTTCATCCGAGGAAGAAACCATCATAGAGGGAAGGACAATAGTAAATCACCAGTGTGACTACCTGCCCAGAAAGGGGAAGGCATAACGGTGTAAGCTGTCTCTTTCTAGAAGCTTATACCCGTTTACAACACTCACCGCAAATCGATAATCATTGCTACCGATGATCAGTAAGTAATTGGCAATGAAACACGACAGTCAACGTCTTTTATGCGTTATGTAATAATAATAATAATAATAATAATAATAATAATAATAATAATAATAATAATAATAATAATAATAATAATAATAATAATAATAATAAGTGGAATCGAACTAATGCTGTTTTACATTAGATTAATTCCACTATTGAGACAGTTGTTGCACATTGACTTTGCTTACAAAAACCATGGTGATGTAAGACCACAATTACATTTGTTTTACATGGATGATCTTCAAGTATTTGGCAAGAATGAAGCGATTCTCTCCCAAATGTTGTCTCTCATCAACGATTTTAGCAATGACATCTGCATGAAATTTGGTGTTGACACATGTGCAAAAGTCAATTTAAAGAGAGGCATGAGAGCATTGATGTTGATATGCACACTGCGATTCAAGATCTTGAAACAGATGAAACTTACAAATCTCTGGGCACTGAAGAATGAGAGAACATCTCGAACGACACAATGAAAGGGAGAATTCTCAGGGAGTACAGGAGAGTGAGACTTGCCCTGCAATCAGCACTGAACTCCAGGAATAAAATATCTGAAATTGGTAGTTTGGTGGTGCCTTTAGTCGAGTATAGTTTCGGACTAGTGAAATGGAATGAGCAAGAAACTTGAATCATGGATCGAAACCCAGAAAACTGCACGCAATACATCATATCGCCCACCCTCGAGCTGATGTACACTGACTTTATGTGTCACATATGGAAGGGGGACGAGGCCTCAGAAAAATTAAAGCCTCGTGGCCCAATGCATAGCGGGGATGGGAAAGTATGAAGACAGCCATCAAGATGACCCACTAATGTGGCTGGCCATGAAATCTGACCGACGAATGGCAAACAGAGGCATTGTAAGTGTATCAAGAAGCATTGCGAAGCAATACTATGCAAGACTTGCACAATATCACAGACTTTGAATGTCTCATGAAATGAAATGTGAGACACAAAGGTGTTAACGAAATCGAGGAGAGACAAACCACTTCATAGACAATATTAAAAAAGAATGGACAAGGGGCAGACCAATAAAGATCAATCATTTATGTGGCTTGAAAGGGTAAGAATTAAGTCAGAATCGAAAGCAGTCCCAATAGCTGCCCAAGATCAGGCGTTGACAGCACGTTATTATGATAAAGCGGTTCTCAAAATTTCCTCAGATGATAAATGCCGCATTTGCCTGGAACAAGCAGAAACTATTGGTCACATCGTCTCATCTTGTCCTATTCTAGCAAATATCGAATTCTTGAAAATACACGACAGGGTGTGAAGATATCACCACAGTCAGATCTGTGGCGCCCTCGAAGTTCCAAACACATGCTCCAAGAGGTACGAACACTCATCAAAACCGGTGACATCTGTTGGACTGTGTAGTTTTGTACGACCAACACATTCAAACTGATCGTAAGATAGCGGAGAAAAAACCCGGATATTGTTATGCAGGATTTGGAGGGAAAAAAGTGTCTGTTAGATGTTGCTGTGCAGCGCGAGCAAAACGTCGTAACTAACGAAGCAGAGAAACGTCTTTGTACAAGAGTTTGGAAATCGAGATCAGCCGAATGTGAGCCATAAAAGCACAGGTCGTCCCGATAGTTATCGTAGCTTTCGGATTTGTTCCGCAAAATTTGTGTAAAATCTTGGCTAAACTCACAGGTCATTCAAAAGACTTGAGATGTGCAAGACGTTGCTTTATTGGGAACAGCCCACATTTTGCGCAAAGTATTCTAGAGGCTCAATAATAATAATAATAATAATAATAATAATAATAATAATAATAATAATAATAATAATAATAATAATAATAATAATTTTGCCAGTCCGGATAGCCGAGATTGCTAAGGCAGTAGTGCCGTGGTGATCTTGGACGGAAGGATTGCGGGTTTGAGTCCTGCCTCGGGCATGGGTTTGTTTGTGTATGTCTGTTTATGTGTGAAGTCCATTCAACCGTCATCGTCATCATTCCATATGCCATTACCTAAGACTAACAACCCTGTGAGATAAAAATTGGATTCAGCATAATACTGATTCCCCGCCTCCAAAAGAAGTCACATACATTTGCCACGGGATAAATGTAACTGAGACTCGGTTGGATTGATTGATTTTTTCGTGTTTTCGGGCGCGTCAACGGCTATGGTCATTAATCCCGTGAGTGTAGTGCATGTATTTTTTCGGGAGATGGCGGTGATCTTTCCCCGCAGGATGGCGAAATCCGGCGCCGACCTACCGTCGGCTAGTGGGGTTTCCCCCTAACCAGGACTCTCCCACCAGCGGGGCACCGCCCCGGCCGGGACAAACACTAAGCTCCCGACCGGTCTCCCGGAATATGTGTTAGTGTAGTGCATGTTAGTGTAAGTGTGTGTGTAAGAGGAGAGGATAGGACAAGGAAGAGGAAGAAAAGATCGCGCGCGGTCCGTGGCCCGTTTGGTAGGGTACTGCTCCGGCATTCGCCTGGTGTTGATCGGAGAAACCACGGAAACTACTGATCAGAGCAGCTGGCCGTTAGAATTCTCCTCCAGAAAGCGACTGAATTCGACCTAGCTGAAGAGCTAGTGTCGAAAATCCTGCCGCCGTCGGGACTCGAACCTCGGACCTCCCGGTCAGAGGCGCTGCTGAGCCTCGATAAGTGCAGATGTATGTTCACGGCCAATGCACGACCAAAAAAAAGTAATAATAATAATAAATTGTGTTTATATGAGCAATATTACTCTTTCATTCAAACCAGTTTGGAATGTAACGTTGCAATAAAGAGAGCCAAACCGAAAAACACTGTTATTCTTTCATTAAACGTATTGCTAAATCCATATCAATGTAATAATTTTGGCTTTTAAGAATCTTCATAAATTCGCGTAACGTATTACATACGAAACACGAAATGAGTTACGTTTAAATTTCTTGAAAACTAAGTTGAACTATTATATTAACCAAAACGGAGACTGGAACGTTATATGAAACTGGTACGTAATTTTTCGTGTCGAGGTTGATGAATACATTGACAGGAGCACGTCAACTGACAAGGATTTCACTACTCGCCATTTGCATCCTAACGAACTCTGGAGTCATAACGTCGGCAGAACAGATTACCGGAACGAAAGCATGGTGTCGAGTCTTTCATGCAGAGCTGTCAGCTGCCAGGAAGATCCTTTCAGCCGTCATCAGTGACAACTTCCTTCAAAAGACTTCGACTATGACTCAATTGCGCATGCAACACATTAGGCAGTCCATCTTCTCACTATCCGTGCCATACTGTGTGTGTTTGTATAAGAACTGCACGTCTCGAGGCCTTTCCTCTGGATAATTGATCTGACTGGATCCGTGTTCGACCGAAGAAACCTTGGAGGTGATCGGCCGGCTAAAGTGGTCATATTGCATATACCTGCACCAGACACTCGTCTTTAAATTATTTTAATATTTGCAACATATATTGAATGGAAAATGTTAAAATGGAGAGCTAGTTTTATATATGTATACATGTTTCATTAGACACCAGCATGAGTTTTCGTCTTCAAAATAAAGTAATCAATATGACAGATAAATATTAATTCTATTAATTTTAATATATTAATAACATTTAGGTTTTAACTACACAACCAGTCAATACGACCGAGTTATAACACATCTAGGGTCCAATCCCTTTCATTTGAAGAAAATGAAACACGATCTGTTGAGTAGAAAGCTCAAATTTATTTCTAAACGAAAACTCTTAGTGTGTTAAATATATAGATATTAAAATTAATAGCTCGTCTGTCGTAATTTTTTCATTAGGTCATATATATGTCTAGTATACCTCTGACACATACGTCCCTTTAGAAAACGTATCAGGATTTATAATTATAAGTTATGCATTACAAGTTTAATTTAGATGAACAGCTGGATATCCTAAAATTGTTCACTCACTCCTAAAAGTGTACAATCACGTATCCAGGTAAAAAAACACATTTACATTTTCAGAAATAGTCACAAAGAATAGTGATTGTATTGTTCCAGAAATTGTAAACCGCCCTCATTTCATAAGTATTGATGTATAAGAGCGGCATGAAGCAATATGTTTGAGGTTTTCGATTATACGTATAGTGAATATGTAGTATCTTTCGGTTGTAACTTTTCTACAGATCATCCTTTAGTGCGATGTAATCATAGGGGTTCATCTAGTAAAACATTAAATAATAATATAAGGAATAAAATATCTTGTTATGCCGTTGGATAATTTCCTCTTCTTGATTATAAACAAGTAAAGATGAGAAACTAAATTATCTGAGTGTAGTAGCCATGAATGGGTAACGAAGAAAATCATACAATGGGTAATTCGGCGAAACATCGTGAAGAAGTCAATTAAATTTTACAACTATTAGCAATGGTAGTTTCCTAAGTTATGAGTATTTACCACTCATTAGTTCACTCATTTACTAAACAATGCGCACGTTATTACTTATACAAATGATGTTACATCTCAAAACAAATGAAAATCAAGTATAAGGCTTTATCTTACATTAAATTGCAGAAACCGTGTCAACCTTTGGTAACCAAACGCCTTTGTAATCATTAATCGTCAGTAAACAGTTACTATGTTTTTTCTTCGTGCTCCACGTATACGTAATGTCAACACAGTAAACCTCAGCTCACAGAAGATAGAGAGGAAGAAGTGAAAATGGTGATAAAATTGTTTTTACTAATTACTGTTAATTTCTTAGACAGAAATTTCTTATCAAGTTAAAAGGGGCAATATCAATAACGATGCAGTTTCTGAATGTACAGTTTAGAGCTGATGAACACTAACATGGAGGTTTTAAGATAGGCAAATAGTAAATTGTTTGTACTTTTGTGTCATGTTTGAAACAACAGAATTTTTGCTGATAAAACAGTTTGATTTCAACCACAGAATCTTTATTCAGGAATAATTGCATATGTTTGAGACAGTTGATAATTTTGAAAGCTTTTGACCAAATTTCTGAAGGGACGAGGTATCACAAGTCGGAAAAGGATTTGGTTAGATTTTTTAAAAATTAAATATACCACACGACTCGGGAAATTTTATATTAATCCGGAATCAGGTGTTAATAAATTTCTAAAACTCGGAGTCACCAGATGAAACCTGATGATACCTATGGTACGGGAAAACGGACTGGTTTCCGGTCCAGCTCATTATTCTCTTACATGATATCTTAGACATCTCTTCGTTTACGGCAATTCAACGCCACCTGCTTCGTAACACACGGTGTCGAAACTCAAGATCTGGGACAGCTGAAACTATCATTAGGATCATCAAGTGAAACCTGCACCGTGCATCTTGAATCGAGATAAACATAAGCAGGAAATATGAAACTCCGGCCCTTGGCCAAGTTATGTGGATTCGCACTTCCTGCATGAGTGCTGAAGAAGCAACAGACTGTGAAATACCGGAAATTTACTTCATGGAAAACACTCAACTCTTTAGATCTTCTCTGTTGACAAAGATAAATGGACACTTTTTAAAGGATATTCGTGAGAAAACGCAATAATGAAGGTTTCGTTCGTTAAGAAAACATATTAATGAATGACAGTATCCGAATCATTACGCAACGGTCAGCAAGTAATGTCTAAAGAGCTTTTCAAAAACGAAAGAAAATCCGTGCAACCAATTACTCTCACCGTACATCAAAGTGGTGCAGCAAAGTGTAGTTTATTGCTATAGTTTTACAATATAAAAAATTATGCAATAAAATAATTTTTAGACAGCCACTAGAAAATGTGTTTATTGTTAGGGCATGCATAGCGTGTAAAAGTTCAATTTTTAGCACTAGTTCTAAAAATGAGACGATGCTCAAATCTTTAGATCAACCTGTAAATGCAAATAAAGAAAACAAAATACTTTCATCTGACCACAACAGCTACTACAGACCATAATGTATCATACACTTTGTAGTACCTAAATAAGTGATTTTTGTGCTTAAATTAAAATGAAATGAAAGTCGGAAAGGCTGTTTAAAAAGAGTGCATGGCATACTTGGTAAAAGTGATTTCAGTTTGCTCGTAAGACTGCGCCACTGGGCCTATCAGCTTCATGCCGCAAACTTTCCCATTCGCAAAACAAAATACTACTTTTACAACTCGTGCCATAAATAACTATTCTGTATAAATATGACAGTAAATATAATTTATTTCTATAGAAACTTAGAAAGCAATCCTACATAAAGAGAGAGCTGACACAATCACGCAATTAATGTTTTGTAGGTGATATCCGATAAATTTAAAGTATGAATGTTGTTACAAAATTGTTGTAATCTTAAAAAAATACGTCCTCGTAAAGGCTCATTAAAAATTCTTGAGTTGTTTGCTAAGTACCCTCTTAGCGTCTCTTTGCCTGCAACTCATAACATTACCAATGCAACCCTATCCATATTCATTACTACGTGAGACTTTCTTGGTAAACAAAATACTACATTAATGAAACACCTTCTGGTTTGTGACATAACAGAATTCTACCTAATATCTTACAAGGAATGAATTAAATGTACTCTGATGAAGGGGCGAACTACATGTGTACATTTTATCTTAGAGTTGACGGAACAGCGGAATACACTGTCGGGCTGTTCAGAGAACCATAGCGACATGAATATCGCGAACAACGTAAGATAGATTGCTGAATGAATGGCTTCTGAATAAATTGATGACGAGAAAAATAAAACTCAAGCATTGTTGCATAAGTCACTGAATATTCGGAAGATTGCGAGTGCGATTATAGTAAATTAATTGTAAAACTTTTTCTTACTTTTTTATTCAGTTACAGGATTTCGAATTGACGGGCTCAGTAGAACAAGGTACTATACCACATTGACCCAGTTCTGTGATAATGAGGGTGTACCTAAACTTGCCTCATATAACTCAGTGCATTTTTAAACTTTTAAACACAGTACTCTTGCAAACGAGCCCATACTGGGTTTAAATAACATATTATACTATTTCACAAAAAAAGTGGGATAGCCCCTTGTTCTGCTGAGCCCTTTAATTGTAGCCGCACTAGAAAGCAAACACTAATAAAATGTGAAGGCTACAGGTAGGTCAAATATATTTCCATAACGTACTGTTTACCTCTTCTTCTACAATTCACCATATCTTATAAATTTATCTTCTATTGTTTTCTCACCCCATCTTTTCATCGTCGTCTATTTTCCTCTCCTTTCATGTTTCTCTCACCTTGTATCCTCACCTTCTGAATCCCACCGCTCCTCTCTCCTCATCAACCCTTCACCTCTTCCTCTACTTTTCTCATTTTCTCATCCTTCCTCGCCTCATTCACTCTCCTCCTCTCTATTCCTTTCATTATTTCTCGTCTTTTCAAACACACTCATTCTCACTTCTCATTCCCACTCCTCTCCGTCACAGTATTTCTCTTCACTCTCTTATCCTCCCTCACTCTCTCGTTCTCTTTCCTCTCCCTCTCATCCTCTTCTCTTCTCTTTCTAATATCCTTCTCTCCCTTCTCTCCAATATTCCAGTCTTCTCTCTCCTTGTCATCCCTTTGTACCCTCTCAATCTCTTCCTATTTTCCCCTCACCCTTTCTTTCTCTTCTCCTCTCATCCTCCCATCCTCTTCTTCCCTCACACTCTCTTTTCTCCCCCTCGACATACCTTTCCCTTCCTCTCTCGCCCTCTCATCCTCTCCTTCCTTCTCCCTCTCATCCTTTTCTATCATCACTCTCTCATTCTCTTGAACCTTTACTTTCTCATCCTCTTCTACCCTTAATATCTCATTCTCATCTAACCTCATATCATTCTCTTCTACTCTTACCCTCTGATTATCTTCTACCCTCACCCTATCAGTCACTTCTGCCTCACCCTTCCAATCTCTTCTACCCTCACTCTTTGATTCTCATTTTCCCTGAACCAATTATTCTCTTCTCCCTGAACCTCTCATTCTCTTCTCCCCTCACTCTATCATTCTCTTCTCCTCTATCTTTTTTCTACCCTCACCCTGTCATTCTCTTTTACCCTCGCCCTTTCATTCTCTTCTACCCTCACCCTCTCATTCGCATCTCCCGTGATTCAATTCTTCTCTTCTACCCTCACCTTCCCAATCTCTTCCCCCTCCCTCGCCCTCCTGCATCCCCATTGCATGGGCGCGGCTTGGCGCGGCGGGGCCTACCTGAGCACGGAGACCACCTCGACGTACTCGTCGGCGATGTGCACGAGCCCCACGTTCTGCATGAGGATGCCGACGAGCAGCATGCCGATGAGCGGGGGCAGCGTGGTGAGCGAGATGAGCCAGCCGCCCAGGTGGCCGGCCAGCGCGAGCACGGCCAGGCCGAAGAGCTGGCCGCCGGGCGCGGCCGTGTGGCCCACCACGCAGAACACCACGCCCCACGCCAGCAGCCCGATCAGCACGAGGGCGAGCAGGCGCGCGCACTGCCGGTACGACGGGCAGAACGGGTGCGGGCACACGCGCTGCCACCCCGGCGGCTCCCACGCCTCGCCCGACGGCTGCTGCCGGCACTTGGCGCAGAACAGGAACAGCCACGACCTGCGCACCGCAAAACATCATTCACTGATTAACTGATCGATTTATTTATTGGTCAAATGATCGATCGATTCGTGAATCGATAGATTGATCATCTGAGTGACTGATCGTTTGAGTAATCGATCGTTTGAGTGATTGATCGTTTGAGCGATTGATCGTTTGAGCAATTGATCGTTTGAGCGATTGATCGTTTGAGCGATTGATCGTTTGAGCGATTGATCGTTTGAGCGATTGATCGTTTGAGCGATTGATCGTTTGAGCGATTGATCGTTTGAGTGAATAATCGTTTGAGTGATTATTTGAGTGAATGATCGTTTGAGTAATTGATATATTGAGTAATTGATCTTTTGATTTTTTAACAGATTGATCAATTGCTTAATCGTTTGTCGGGAGTGTCAACCGCTATAATAGTTGGTCCCATAAGTGTAGTGCACATTGAATCCCAAAGATGATGGTTTTCCTCTCACACTTGAGCGTAAGATACGGCGTCGATCTACATGACGACTGATTGATTATTCCGTGTCAATGGCTACAGTCATTGGCCCCGTAAGTATTGTGAATGTTTTATCACGGGAGATAACGGTGTTCTTTCCCCGCTGGATAGTGAGATTAGGCGTCGATCCACACGACGACTTACAGGGATTTTCCCTTCCAAGCACATCCCACCAGCGGCACACCGAACTAGATTCGACCGGACTCGACATGTACTCTCACCTCAAAGCTCTGATCTTCCGAAATGTGTAGTACATATAAGTGTATGGATGTGTGTAAGGGAAAAGGATAAGACAAGGATGAGGAAGGGAAGATCGCACGCTGTCCGTGGCCCGTTTGTTACGGTACTGCTTTGGCGGTCGCCTGGTATCCATAAATCAGAGCAATCGGCCGTTAGAATTCTCTTCTAGGCAGCGGCAGACTTCAACCTAGCTTTGTTCCTAGTGTCAAAACTCCGCCACCGTCGGGACTCGATCCGTAGGACCTCCTGGTCTGAAATACTCCAGGGACAGCAGCAATTCTGATTCTCAGCTAAATCAGCCTGTAAGACAGTTTATATGAGCGGTTTTCCTCTCTTCGAATACTCCACCTCGAGTTCACGAGAGTGAGTATTGATTCTGGGTGCGTAATCTATTTCCGTCCAAAGCTCCGTACGCGTTCCGGGAATTGTACGCGTTCCTGCGCCGTTCGAACGCGATATCAGGTGCGTTACACGTCCACTCACGGAGTGTTTCCCTCTCGGCGTTTCTGCCCCAGCTGGATGCTGCTTCCGCTGGGACAAACTCTACGATCCCGAATGGCCTTCCGGCATGTGTAATCGGGAGGGGTGGCTCAGTCTGATGTCACTGCAGGGCCTCTGAGTGCGAGGTCCTAGGTTCGGGTCCCGACGGCGGCAGGATTTTCGACTCTGGCTTTTCAGATAGGTCGAATTCAGTCGTTGTCAGGAGAAGAATTCTAGCGACCGACTGCTCTGATCGGTAGTTTTCCGTGGTTTCTCCGATCAACACAAGGCGAATGCCGAAGCAGTACCCTAACAAACGGACCACGCGCGATCTTTCCTTCTTCCTTGTCATATCCTCATCCCTTACACACACACTTACACTAACATGCACTGCACTACTATCCATGCCAGGAGACCGGTCGGGGACTTAGAACTTGTTTCGGCTGGGCCGGTGCCTCGCTGGTGGGAGATACCTAGTTGGGGAAAAGACCGTTAGACAACGGTAGGTAGGCGCTGGATCTGGCCGTCCAGTGGGGGAAGACCACCTCACGAGCAAAACACTCACTACACTGCACTGATGACCATAGTACTTGACGCGCCAGGAATCACTATCTATCTATGAATCAATCAATCAATCGACATGTGTAGTTATGTAACCGTAATAGGTTGGGGCCGAAGCCTGCGGCGTCCGTAAGCATTAAAAACCTGGATTCCAGCCTATGCAAAATTCAAAAGGCAATTTATCCCAATATACAAATATTGCTTATCTTGACAAACTACTCTCTCGTAATTACTAAAAAAATTAAATACGCGCATATTTGTGCTTAAATGCGTGTTCCATGTAAAAGTATGTATTAGATCTTTGGCAATACTAGTGGCGTTAAACGACACACTTTATCGCATTATTTCTAAATTTGCTTTTTTCGAAAATTCAGAGAGTTGAACGAAAATGAGATTTATGCCATTCTTTTAGTGAGGATGACTGTGAAAAGACTGATAGTAAGTAGTGTAGCATGTAAATAGGATAATAAAGAGGAAGGAAAGATCGCGCGCAGACCGTTTATTAATGTACTACGCCGGCTTTCGCCTCCAAAATTTTCCAAATTTGTATTTGGAAATTTCCGTTTGGAGAACTTCTTTTATATACACATGTTCTTTAGGGAATTGGTAATATTGATTTCGGGATAAAATGGAGTGAAATATTTTTTTGTTAGGAAAAAAGACCTGGGATCGAGGTGAAGGGCATCCTGAAAATTGACAGTCCGAATAAAGCATAAAGTAAGTAACCTTTTAATACATTAATAATTCTTTGACTAGCACGACCTTTTAAGATAAACTGAGATTAAACATTTATGAATGAAAATAAATTTGATTTAACAGGTAAATAAAGAAACCACTTGGATATTGGTGATGAATTTTTACATTCGGAAATAGAAGAGAAAATTTATATGAAGTCCAAGCCTATCCTACAATCTATTAACAATTAATATGAAAAACAGAGGTAAACTCAGAGTTTACTTGGACAGGTAATTATAATGGACTTGATGGACAACTACTTTTTTGGCAGTGTCCAATCACATAACTAAAGGAAAGGTGGTGTGACTAACAATTTTGAAGATATTAATTATTCAAAATCAATTTATATGTTATGGCAACTTCTAAAACGCATATTATCTCTAAATACGGTTTGTGAGATCTCTGAATATGGTAGTAAGTTGTCATGAAATGGCCCTTATTCTTATTTACAGCCAATATTACGAGTATAATTTGCTTCACGTTTTCTTCCACAATAATCATACTGTACTTATCGCAACATTAGTTGCGCCGATTCACCCCGTCACGCTGATTAAAAGAGAAATCAGTACCAGGGCTAGGAAGGAGTGGAACGTGAAATAGAGTGAATTTATAAAGGCAAGGAAAGCAGCCTTTAATAAATCATTACTCTGTAGGTCATAGCAGTTAAAGAAGAAATGGACGGCTGTCTGTAAACGATTGCTGTTTTTCAACCGTATTTGTCCCCATTTTATATGAAATAAATATGCTTCAACGACGTTTCCGCTCTGATACACTTTTTGCAATAATCATTTATATTTACGGAAACTTTTATTTATGAGATCTAAATATAATTGAACTTCAAAACGAAAATATAATTATTAATAGATAATTTTCAGCAATTTCCACGTAATTTTTAATGATACAATTTTGAGAAAGTTGCAAATAGAATTATGTTAATAACAATGAAGACTACGTTTTCACTACAGATACAAATATTACTTCAAAGTACATTCATTCAATTTTGGTGGGAAGCAATTTCTTTATTACATAGCTTTTGAATACATGGATACATATTGATTGGGTTTGTAATTATTATAGCTTGGAAAGCAGATAATGTTATTTAAATTAAATTTCAATAAATTACAAACTATTGCACGTTAAAGACTACCATTCTTATCCATAAAGTGGACATTTCTATCTACATGTACAAAGTACAAATGTATTTTGTTGTTAACACCTTGCCCTAATTTCAGACCTCTTAGAACTAGAAAGTGCTTCAGCAGAACTAATTATTAAACAAATCGCAGTATGTACGTAAAGAAGAGTGCGTAGTGAAATCGAAAACCGCATCCAGGTTGAAGGACTAAACATAAACAATCAAAGGAGATCAGATGGAAATAAATTGTTGATCACGTGTTCTCTCCAAGTCGCAAAAGATATGTAGCACATTGACTGAACAAATTGGTAATTGAAAAGAAAGATATCATGCAGGAGGTGCTTTATGAATAACTTATAACATTAGATAATATTATGAAATGATGCCAATTGAGCTATTTTGCGCGAATCAAGAAGTGAGTTCTTCTAAGAACCGATTCTGCGTAACAATTTCCTTCTTACTGCATGATGTTGCCGAGGTCAGACGAAGAGTTGACACAAATACGCAAGCTAGCTTCATTGGCATATAACACGTTGTCCTCTTTATTTATAATGCTCTCAAACGTAAATGTAGCTTCCCTATGGCCACGGTTTCTTATGCTCGTCTTTTACTTTCTCGCTACGGATTGATTGATTGATTGTTTAGTGATTACGGGCGCGTCAACTATGGTCAGTAGTCCTGTAAGTGTAGTGCCTGTTTTTGTTCGGGAGGTGGCGGTGGTCTGCTCCCGATGGATGATCAGATACGGCGCCGACATACCGTTGACTAGCGGGGTTTTCCCAACCAGGTATCTGCCACCAGCGGAGCACCGCCCCAGCCGGGACAAGTTCTAAGTCCCCGATCGGTCTCCCCGCATGTGTGGTAGTGTAGCAGATGTTGGTGTAAGTGTGTGTGTGTGTGTAAGGAGTGACGATAGGACAAGGACGAGGAAGGACAGATCGCGCGGATCCGTTGCTCGTTTGTTAGGCTACTGCCCCGGCATTCTCCTGGTGTCGATCGGAGAAACCACGGAAAACTACAGATCAGAGCAGTCGGCCGCCAGAATTCTCCTCTCTCTCCTAGCTGAAAAGCTAGTGTCGAAAATCCTGCCGCGGTCGGGACTCGAACCTAGAACGTTCCGGTTAGAGACGCTGCAGTAACATCAGTTGATACACTGAGTCATCGCTCCCGGTTTCTCGCTACGGAGTAGAGAGAAATTTATGTAATGCTACGCGAAGAAACGGCGAATTCTCAGCAGAAAACTCTTATTACTGGTCCCTGGCAACAATAACGAGGATAAATCCAGTTGCTAAATTTAGAAAAAAACTCTAACACGTGGTGCAGTCAGAACCCATATTTTGTGATCCTTGATACCGAAAAATCGAATGACGGCAAAACGCCTACCTGTCCGTCTGTGAACAACGCTAGCGCCTAAACCGTTCAGCCAATTTTCTCCAAAATTGATATGCCTCAATCGCTCTGGCTGATGTCGCGGACTTTGGACTTGAAACCGATATTTTAATTTTGGGGGATACTTTACATAAAGACCCGGGGACAATTTATAAATTTTAACAAAAATGACGCCATCATTTTTGATTGAACTTTGTTATTGGATAGTGTGAAGAACGTTTACGACAATGGTGCTGGCCTCATAAGTATTGAAAACCCTAATTTTTCAGATAACAAACATAATTTGACATATTGGCAAATAATATTTATTATATTTTGAATACAGAATATTTTTAACTTATTTATTGTTAATATTTATATTAAAGAATATATTATTATTATTATTATTATTATTTATAATCTCGGAGAAAACGCGCTCAATACTTACGAAACAAAGCGCCAAACCAGCCACAAATTCTAACGCTTTAACAATTGAGACAGGACAGGCGATTATGTAGAAGAAACCACATGGTATAAATGAGATCTCTCTAAAAATTCAAACCTAATATTAGGAGGTGAGTATGTGAAAAATAGTTGTGTGCACCTCGACCGAAACTGAATGATTTTGGACTGGGTAAGTTTACCGACCACAGCTGCACTCCGCTCCGCTTTGGTTGGTAAAAACCTCGTCCAAAATCACTTTTCGGCTTTTAACCATATGATAACATGCGATGTATCGATTACTACAAATTAACGCTTACACTTTTATACCAAGAAATAAATTACGAGTTAAATGTACTACATTCTTCTAATAGTAACGATTACATGCAAAAATTACTATAAAAGCAATCGTTACAAGTAATTGAATTACTTTTACTCGGTAACTTCCCAACACTGCAGAGAAGGTACTAGAAAGAAGAAAGAGAAAGGTACTACTCACTTCTCTGGGTCGTGGTACTTGAACTTCTCGGCGAAGTTCTCTGGTCCGGAGAACTTCTTCATGGGCAGAGCGTCCCCAGTCGCCTTGCCGTTTTCTGTGCACAGAGGGGCATTGTAATGATTTGATGAAACACTCAGGGTAAGGAGTAAGGGGTAGAGGAGAGGCGAGGAAAATGAAATGAGGAAGGAGAAAAAGAGGAAATTGAGAAGATCACGGTTATTATTATTATTATTATTATTATTATTATTATTATTATTATTATTATTATTGAGTGTTAAGTACCAGAAAAACCGATTGCTATTTGAAACTGCCTAGACCCAAGAACTTGACGTTGGAGTCATGGATACTTTACCTTGTCAGAGTCGGACATGTTAAGTTTGAAGTAAAATTATGCATTAAATACACACCCGCAATCAGTTCTCTCGCAGAATAATTTAGTAACATAACAAGATCAGAAAGTTATTTATTTTAATTCTGCTGCGCCTAATTCGCAATAACGGCCCTCAGCCGTCGTTTGGGCATTGAGCGTATACATACAAGGAGTAATCCTCCGTTAAATAGTTCGTCTTATCACGTAACTGCGCAATGCGTTTTATCTCTTCGGCTAGGGCTCGGCGCGGTTAGTAACTGGGGATTCCCAGATAGTCACCCACCCAGGAATCGATTAGGTCTCGAATTGCTTAACTTCCGTGACTTCACGGAGCGTAATT
The DNA here is from genome assembly GCA_011170035.1 of Teleogryllus occipitalis. Classification (NCBI taxonomy): domain Eukaryota; kingdom Metazoa; phylum Arthropoda; class Insecta; order Orthoptera; family Gryllidae; genus Teleogryllus; species Teleogryllus occipitalis. The sequence goes on along the minus strand of BLKR01003751.1, from coordinate 7,337 downwards.
AAACAACTCGGCTAACGGTGCCGGTTGCAAATAATCGCTACCATATAGATCCAAAAATTCTCTTACGTCACATCAGGACGCAATAATAAGCATGCGCAATCATGAGTAATGTTAATTTAGGAATAAATGGTTTAAATGGCTGCTACTTGAGGCTACATAGATAAAAGAATAAGTAGTTAATCATCTGATGTTGGAGCCTTATATACTTTACCTTGTTAGTGTCAGCAATATTCGCATTTAAGAATATATACAGCTCTCCCATGATCAAAATCAATGGATTTTGGTTTATACGAGAAAGAGTTTTATGGTGCGATGATATGAAGATGCAGCATATGATACAAGGCGAGGGATGTAAACCTGTATTTTATAAGGGATTATAGCCCTCTTTGGGCTTGGCCGGACGTTCACCATCACGGATACTGTCCGGGACATTCTAGAACATACGATTGGCCAAATGGAGACGAAAGGCCAACCTATCGCAAAACTCTAAGATGAGGGTGGGGACAGAAAATTAATAGAAGGATAGTAGGCTATCATTAGGCCGTTGTTTAAGGACTACTCCGGCGTCCTCGTGAAAATGTTGGGGGAAGCAGTGAAAACCACAGATCAAAAAAGTCGACCTATAGATTTCTCACTCACGCAGTACAACATATTGCAGACCTCAAGTACTAGTGTCAAAAATTCGTCAGATAAAGGCTTGAACTAAGGACCTCGCGGTCTGTGAGATGTTTCAAACTCAAATTTCCATTTGCTACCGCATTACGACGGTAGTTTACTTTCGCAGCGTATTATCTAGAGAATCCTCGAATACAAAACAAGCAAATTAGTACGTGACAAAGGAGATAGCTAAACTATTGAAGTCATCTGGCAAATTCTCAGCTCGGTATTTATTTCTTTTCTCTCCAATTAGTCATGCACATGTTTACAGTTTTGTTTGTTCTGCTAAGTTCTTACAGCAGTATTCTTAGTGAATCTAATGATCTCCAATTAATTTATGCATTTGGATAAGCTCTATTGGCATAACTAGTGATCATATGGAAGGGGTAAGTCTTAAGGCTCTTTCTTTTGCATTGTCGATTTCGCCATTACATATCCAGTCCTTAGCGAGGTTCGAACTGTGTCGATATTGTGTGCGTGGAAACCATCAATCTACTCAAAACCTATATTAATATACTCGAAACCATAATGTCTTCCATACTGTTATTATTTATTCTCGTCATCTGAATCCTGCTTGGTGGGGCTAGCGAGTGAGAGACTATTAAATGGCAGCGGTACCTCAAGTTGCTCTTATCTCTATAACCAAGGACTCTTGATATGCACTTAACGTCATAATCCCACAAGCAGTGAGTGGAGGTATTATTGAAGCGATGTGTTTAATAATTGTGCAGATACACATCTTTTATGTTTGAGGTTCTTTGACATCAAATCTACGACATGAATCCACCGGATTTCATTTCCTTCCGAAGCAAGGCGTTCGACGAATTATTTGGTACTCAAAAGTCCCTCGATTTGAAACTCCCAAACATGGATACAACAGTCCTATATTTAAACCGTTTCACCATCAAAGCTGGTGGCTACACGTACCAAAGAAAACAAATCCTTGACCCGCAAAACTATTGAGACACTGAGCAGCAACAGACGTATTTATGGATTGCCTCCGCAGCCCATCAGGAACGGCCCGTGCGGTCGGTCACGGTCGTGAGAGTTGCGTGCCACGCGTGCCAACTGCGCCACGCCCAGGCGCGTGGTTCGAATACCACGATGCAGTTTGTCAACCTGACGAGGTCGCTTTCGCCGGGGGGTGCACTACCCGATTTCCACGTACGGCGTGGGATGGTCGTGCACGCGGACTCAACTGCACGACGGTACTTTCTGCAACGGTATACAGCAGAGTCGCGATAATCCCAGGTAACTGGCGCTAATAGTACCTCGAATTACAAGGAGAAAAGGAAAATACATAGCGGAATTTTCAACTTCAATGCATAACGAAGTCAAATTTATTGCGCTTATACTATAAAAATTACAGATACATACATGAATGAGCGCCAACCGGTCACAATAATATAGCAGACAGACTGACACTGGTGGCACCGACCGCCGCACACATGACCTTCAACATAGTATTGCCAACCCCTCAAGAACCAGCTGTAGATTATCGTCGCTTGTTTGCTTGTCAGGTCACTTGGCGCACATCAGGCAACCTCGGATTGCTCGGAATCTCAGATTAGTGAAGCTCGAATTACCGCAACTCTACTGTACTCAACTCCGTGCCAGATTCGATTTGGTTTGATTTCATGTATTTGGCATTTTTAGGTCGATAATCCGACTTTGCCAACTAGCTAACAGTATCCCCCAGACATAATTTATTTCCCACATTTGGAGGGGGGAGGGAAGGAGAGACATGTGGCGAACATGACGTATTTCCTTCACCCTAATTAGCAAACTCCGCCTGCTTGAGATTTTCTTCGTCACGCAGCTACAGAAATAGACGATTTTAAAGGAAAGCTACAACTCTATTTTGTCTCGACTGGGAATCGAACCCCCGAGATCACATCACTGGAAGCTATCACGATACTCATGAGCCATCCTAGAGGCCTTTGGTTTAATATTTTTTATTGTTTGTTTATTGTCGCTTTAACTACGAGGTCATCAGCGATACCATTTAACGTTAGGGGTATCTGTGAGAGTGGTCAGTTGTCAAGACGACCGCCAGGTAGCATCTCCGCGTACGCGCCTCTTTACACGCGCTTCTGCGACACTACCCAGCGGCCAGAATTTGGAATGAATTAGGACAATGGTAGGGATTAAGACACTTCACAGGGGTTAGACTAGCCTCTGTGAAGCAGTCAAGATCGTTTGTCGAAATAAATTTCACATGAGACTGTCCGGGAATCGAATCCAGACCTTCTTGGTGAAAGGCAAGCGACTTTTGCTCTGAGACCAGAGTTGGCTTTTTGGTTTAATTTAAAAAAACTGAAAAAACTGTACGTTATTTATGGGGTAGTTGTCTACGCACGTTTCCTTAAGCACCAGAATCCCATACCCACCCTTTTAGTATTGACTGGTGAATAAATGTATCAATAATTGAAGTTAGCAACATTTGAAAACTAGAAATTACCGCTCCCAAATTAAAGAAAACTTGTTTGCACCGGTAAACAAATTACAGATTTTATTTCATAGTATACTAACAAAATTGCAACCCATTCCTCTTGGCTCTACACCAAACGGGTCATCAGGAGAGAAAGAATGGCACAACGCTATACTTATACAGTGAAGAGAAAGTTCCGCAATGTTGCAGTGGAAAGTATCGATTTTTGGTCAGAAAAACGCGTATTATGGGACCTTGATTACGAAGAAAAGAATAAATCTTATTTAATTTTTATACTAAGTATAGTAAATTATTTCCTCTTACAAGTTCTGTTGTCAGAATCCCGTTTCGTGGATCTCGATAATGAAAAATTGGTTAGCTGCAAAACATTTGTCCATCCATCAGTCCATCAGTCCATTCGCCCGTCCGTCCGAGTCAATACTCGCGCTTAAACCGTTTAAACAATTTTCTCTAAAATATATTATCCACAATCAACCTGTATGAACTCAAGGCGCTACGAATTTGAAACATATTGATTTACACTTTACATGAAGCCTTAAAAATAATTTCAGAACTTTTTCATTAATTATCCGAATTTTTTAAAAATATTTTCCCCCCTTGGATAGAATAAACGACGCTTAAAATAATGGCGCAGATTGAATTTTGTTTGGACTCTAAATTTTTGAATAATTCAAGATACAAATTTTTCGTGTTTTTCTAGAACTTAAATCTCGATGATAAATATTTTTTCTCAATAAAATATGTTCTTCAAAGATAGATCTCTAATTATAGTCGTGTACAATCCTTTGAAAATACGAGTAGTTTTCGTGTTGTTTTTGCTTGAAGAAAAAAATATTCAAAAAAATATTCTTTTCAAAACTAAGCTCTTTTTTAATTCTGTTTTCTCGAAGAGCAACGAACTCGTATAAAAATGGTACAGATTTTCTATGAACTCTCGGTGTTTTCACAAATTACAAAATATTAACATGGCACAGCTGCAATATTGATGATAAATATTTTTTAAATGCAATATTTTAAAAATTAGAGCTTTAAATAAATTCATGTCTATTTTTTAGGAAATACTAGTAGTTTGCTCGTAATTCTTGCTTGAAGTAAAGATAATTTATAACTTTTTTTAAAAAGTTCCAAATTTTTTCTTCAATTTCTTTAGAATAGAGCAAAGCACACTTATATAAATGACAAAGGTGTGATTTTCGTTGAACTCTCCGAATTTTCGAAATTTGCACAAGTTATAAATAACTCAAGAAAGTATGTCCCATTATAGATCCTCTAGTTTTGTAGAACACTAAGACCTATTCCAATGTAGAAGCTCACTATATCTCTGGGGAAAGTTGTTTTGATATCCTTCATTCTATTTTCATCGTCATTTTTCGTAGGCCGTTTGTAGTAAAAAAGGACCAGCAAATGGGAATGCAGCGTTCTTCAATGTGAGTCTTGAATGTTATTTGAATTTTTGGACATTGTCAGTACACAAGAGAACGGCTTCTAAAAAGTAATCACTTTTCAGTTCAGTGAATGAGTTTAGTTTTCCAAAAATGCGTATTTTTATTTTCACACATTTCACAAAGATATTTAAAAGATTATCTGGGATAAAGATAAAACATTATGTCTTCGGCCACGACATAAATGGATGACTCAGATACAACCGTTTTTCTCCAAAATGACAGTTTTAGATATGTTACTTTTCTTGTAAACCGACTACTTACTTTTTCACATGGAAGCCACCTTCCGACATTTTACGGTGGATTTTAGTTTCATCGTGTAGATGATTAATTAAATCTGCGATTCTACATGAATTTGAATAGTAACATGAAACAATCGGGCCTATTTGGTTATTTATTTTAAGAATCATGTATAACTATTTATACTGGATTTAAGTACAAGTCACTACAAAAAATAAAAAGACAAATAAAAAAGTGATATGAGTAATGTTGTATACGTTGTTTGAGATTCTAGTCAGCTGATCTCAGTAAGACTCGAAATTTACTGAGTTTCCATGACCCCAAAAAACGAAAGTGTGACCATCCGGCCACGATGGGGAAAATGTGGAAACTTGTATTTGGGCAGAGAATCACAAAATTCCATTAGAAAGAAAACATTACAACACAGTATTATAATTAATAGCGTCAAATGAAAGGAAACAACTTTAGCCAAAGAGAAAAAAATGCGGTGCTACAATAGCACATATCGCATTTTCTCATTCAAAATTTCGAAAAATCAGAAAGTTGGACCTGTATCACTTTTTAAGCTCTTCTGCTCTAGCTGAGGGGCAAAAATTCAAAATGTTAGAATAATGTTTTATAAAAGTTTGAACATTTTATTGAGGCTTCATGTAAAGTACTCTCCAAGTTCGAAATATTTGTCTCAAACTTGTAGGGCCTCGAGTTCGGTAGGTTCGTTTGGAGAAATATCAATTTTGGGGAAATTGTCTGGACGATTTAGGCATAAAGACCAAAGTCGGACAAACGGACGAACAGCCGAACGTTTTGCCGCCAACCAATTTTTCGGTATCAATGACCCACAAAACGTGGATTCTAACTACACAACGTGTTAGAGGATTCAATATTTGCTACATGAAGGAATAAGGATAAAGATTAAATGTAAAATAACCCCCCTTTTTTGTTTATTGTTCACAGTTGAGGCTGTCGGGTAATGACAACTGACATTACGGGCGAATTTTGAATTATTGAATACAAATGGAATAAGTGGGAGCTCTTTTTTATCTATTTTTTTCAGAATGTTCCTTACATCATGTATTTCCATTTTGCAAAATTTCAAGAATAAACAAAAAATGACAATCAATTAATTTGGCTCATACAGATAAATTGATGTAGATGGTAGTCACAAATTGATTTTTTTTCTTCTTCTGCGACATGTCAGTTAATATTAATTACATCCGAATCATTTAAAGGCCGTTAATATTAATTACATCCGAACGCCTCAACGGTAATTTTTAAAATTGTAAATTAATTAAAGTGGTTAGGCGGAAGAGCAGGCCTTAAGGCCTGAGCCTCGCCACAAATAAAGACAATTTTATTATTATATTATTTATTAAGATTTATTCACTTTTTCAGTATCAGAGAGTCACAATACAAGATTATCACTCCATAAATAACGTTTTTTCGCAACATTACAATACTTTCTTTACACTACGTAAACGGAATGCTAGAATGTAAAAAAATACAGGCTTTTAAGCATGCTTGATGGAAAACGAATCAGTTACTGGTGATTTCTGAAGAAAAATATGATTGATTTAATTAATATCGTTTTCAATGTATATAAATAGAGAATTTTTGTAATTTGAGAATTAAAGGCATCTTAATTTTTTTCTGAATATTCGTTCGTTAAGGAGGTCTTCAGTTTCCCATCGATACCATATTTAAGTTATTTTTTCATTTATTTGGTTTAATCAAACATTGTGACCCTTTGACTATCTGAATGCAGAGTAAAAAAAATATTCCTTTGAGATAATTTGAAGGACGTTAATGAGTTAATATAACACGCACTTTCCTTTATAACATTTGCAAAACCATTTCATTTGAAGAAAAGAGGCAAACAGGAAGTCTTTTAACAGAAGGATGCTTAGACTGACATTTTGTTTGGATAATTGGATGAACTTTCATCTATTGCTTTTTTAAAAAAATGTGTAGTTTAGTACATTAATTTTGGTTTTCTCTCTTTGAACTTGTTTCAAATCGTTACTAGCCTTCACGATCGTCCCACAGAAGTGACAGAACTAGATGACATGTTCCTCCTGCACTATCTTGATTGTAACACTATAACTATATCAGTAAAAACACACCGCCAGCAGCAATCAGTTTATTCAGATACTATCACAGCGATCTCTCAACAGGGCTGTTGACTGAACATTTCAAGTTCGGCACAGTGCGGCGTATTGTGTGTGCCCGCGCGATTTCCAAACGGCTGTCCTTATCGGTGAACGACACGCGAGTGGCCGCGGCGTCTACGCACAATGTGTGTTTACGCCGCTGCTCCGTCGCGTGCGGTCAGCGGGGCGTGACAGACGGACTGTCCATCCCGCACGGCGGCGGCGGCGGCTCCGGCAGCGAGGCGAAGCGGAAAGTTGCTGGTGAGTGACGTCAAAATGGGTGACCCCTGGTCCCAGAGGAGAATACACCTTCGGACTACGATAAGTTAGTGGCGGTGGCGGCGGCAGCGCCGGTGGCGAAGACGGTGGGAGATGGAGGAGGAGGAGGAAGAGGCGAGG